>JAAVUB010000488.1:0-150370 GCA_014898885.1 Fusarium lyarnte (nom. inval.)
ATACTAGGTATATATATAATACTATCTATTATAAAATATTATTTAAGTCTTTTTTTATTACAGATTCAATTATAGTGTAATTCTAAGGTAGCTATATAGCTAGGGCTTAAAATTAGGTACCTATAAGTACTTTTTTTTATACCAAGACTTCCTTTTAGCCCTAGCCTTATATGGAACAAAAAGTATCGGTGACACCCATGGGTACCCAAAAAAGCAATATTTTAAGCCCTACATGTAGTCAGCTCTGAGTCATACGAATTGTCATTTGTGGCTGGCTGTGCAAAGCCTCGTAAGGCTGACTTGCAGGTAACCAACTGTTCTTTTATCACCCACAGTCTCTTCTAATTTTCCCTCATTATTCTCATTAACTTATTAAACTGCATCTACATATCAGCGCTATTACTATTATCGGACCTCACCATGGCAAACCGCGATGCAACGCCGTTCCCTGAGTCCACGGTAGAGAAACTATCCACGCCTTTCTCATCCGACAGCAGTGTAACCTCGGGGGAATCCTGCCTAGCCAATCTCCCAGCTTCAATTGTAACTCGAGAACAGTCGATGCGACCCGCGAGGAACTTGCCTCTCTTTCTCCAGTCGGACCTTGAGCCCTGGAAGATCGATCGAATCTACAACTACCTATGGTTCGCTCGAGGTCGATTCTTGCGGGCCCGGCCACTTCACCGGTATTCAATATCACGCCGACAAATCGTCATCACTGAAAGCCCAAGTGAACACCTGATTTCAGACTACTCTGTCATTTTCATCAAACCTCTTCCCGAGTATCTTTTATCGTATGAATTCTGGGACCAGCATCTTTCTGGTGACAAAGCATTACACTCGGCAGCATGTGGTCTTTTGCTCTCTTATACATGGCTGGTGGCATATCGAACGGACTTCAATATTGCCAGAGAATGCTCGCTACTTCCGGAAGGCCTGACCTGGAATGCATGGACCTTGTTCACCAACAGTTTTCTAGACCACCTCGAGGATTCGGAAACTCAGTTGATTAGCCAACGATATTTATATGGCGAGCTCCAGATGAGTCGCATTAACTACATCTACAAACTGATCCCGTCACTTTGGTTCGGTGATAAGCCAATGAGAGGCTTTATGCCAACATCTATGTGGAACAAGTCTTTCCTAGAGCGCAATATTGCTCGACTATTGGGGCTTTTTATTTTCTTCTCGCTCATCCTTTCGGCCATGCAGGTCGGTCTTTCTATAAGCCAATTACAGGAGAATGTGAATTTTGTTAACGCTTCATATGGATTTGTGGTCTCCTCCTTGTTTATTGTCTTGTTAACTGCAGCTATTAGCCTGGTTGTTCTTGTATGGAATATACGATATAAGATTCTTTTGCCCTGGACCTTGGGCTTGCAAGAAATGAGGGGGCATGATTTTTAAGTATACTGAAGATTACTCTGGTTTTACTAGTAGATACATAGCCTTAGTTTAAGATTACTAATTATATAAGGCAATAAACAAGAGAGAAAATATATAGAACTATAAACATATAAAAAGATAAAAAATACCTTTTACTTTTAGAAGTGTTAAGATAATATATTTATAATAATTAGAGGGGTTAGGATTACTTATATACTTACTCTCGACAGTTAAAGTTCAGAGAAACCTGGTCCCCGCAGTCCCTATGGAGCCCACTGCCTCCGACAACCGTACCTCTACTTTGAGTCTTATTGATCTCGATGCCAGTATGTCTGATGATTTGGGAGAGACCGCTCGCCCTTCTACGGCGACTTCTGATGCTGTTTCAAGTACGTCAGACATGTGTCACACGCCATTCGAGCTTGAGCGACATACATTTGAGCCAATTTCACAACCATCAGCTGCCCGGGAACCACCCATTTACGTCGATGCTGGTGATTTTGACAGCACACCTCTCTACTTGACAGGCGATCCCAATCAGACTATTCTTCATACTACTGGTCCAACAAATCAGCAAAGTCTGTCCAACCCCCATAGTGAGGATGAAGAGATTTGTCATTCACTTGGGCATGGTTTTAACAATGGGACCAACGGGAACACGATAATATCTCTACCACCGCTTCTGGAGCCGCCAGTAGCAGAAGTGATGCAAGGAACAGCATCTGTAGAAGATGTCCAAGACGAGTTATTGCGGTTGGTGTCTAGTTTCAAGAGTCATCTACATTTGGGGAATCAGATGTGGAGTCCCTCCCATACGCAAGGGACATATTATTCGAAGAGAGTCGCTTTATGTTTAAACCATTTATAACTCAGTAGCGTGAAGAAACTAGTCCTTCGGATTTGGCAGGTTTTCAGAGTCGTCACACGTGTCCATGTCTTGGGACGGGGAAGCATCGGCACGTTTGCTTCTCACTCACACGCTAAAGTTCTGCCTCCTCTAACCCCACCGATTTGTCTGCTCCGACATCGAGCATCCCAAGCTGACGATTATCGGGGAAACGGGGGCCAGATTACCGTGGAGACAAGACAAGGCCAGATTATAAATCACGTCATTTTCAGCCTAGAATGCAAGATGGTCAATGGCCTCTCGCCTCTTCAGCCGGTCATGAGACAGCATTGGTTGGCAGTATGGCGTAGCGATGGTGTCATCGGCAATCATCTCTGTCAGCGGTTCACAGACCTTATCGGCATTGTGACCCTTAGAATACTGAACTGAAGACTCCCCTACAACTGCTCTTATTACAAAACGGAACTGGAATGATACAAGATGTCCAGAAGCATCTTTTCACCAAGGAAGAGACCCGACCTAGATACTTTGCCGGTGTTACATCACATGTAGTAACACTTAAGTAACCCTACAATATCACATACTGAAACCAGCAACATATTTCGGGCATAGTACCTGGAACTTGGAAGTGAACAGATCGCCAAGGCCATGCCTAGAACAAGACCATATCTTTTCGACGCTCCTGCCAAAGTACGAGGACTCAACGCAACCTCGTGTTCGTTCCTCCAACTATTTCTTAAGGCCGCAGTGCTGATCCAAACACTACTAGGATGTAGTCCTGGCAGAATCAGGCGCGGACTGGCCCCCTCCCTCCTTGCATATTCCAGGTGCAGACGGTAAGCCGCGTCTGCAAGAGGTCCCAGTCAATGGAGTATTTCGTACATGGCTGCTGATCGCCTTTGTATTTACAAAAGTCCAATACTTGCTGCAGGGGATCACGGTACCGTCATGTGAATGGCCCATTGGCCACCGTCACATTCTTTGCATAAGGATCTACAATCACATTCCCTGCATAAGCGTCTACCTTCAGCCAGGAAGATGCAATACAAGAAATAGCAATAAGAATGATCAGCCTAATACAAAAGCAATAAAGAAGTGAGGCATCTTTCAATATTGACAGAATTAAAACCTTCTTTATGTAGATATCTACTTTATTCCCAGCGCGATACTGAGTAGAACGGATACATTAAATATTTGTACTCTGATTATAGTCTCAATGCACCTACGTCTCATTCCAGCTTTAAATGAAGCTAGCTTAATAGACTCTGAGCAATATTATCTTTGTGGTTGGATGAAGCGTGATACTCGTGCATTAGCTATCTTACCTAGGGCCCCGGGCGGGCCGGGCGGCAGAGGCTACGGGCCTGAGTAGCTGAAACTTTTTGTGAATAGGCTTGCATTAGCAGCCTGAACTAACTACCTAAGGGCCGATCACCCCCGCACTATTCGACTGTGGCTTGCTGAACAAGTGCAAGTCAAAACATGACTATTATTCTGAGACTGGCCAAGTGAAGGCATTGCACTCCGTAGCTAGAAGAGCATTAATGAGACGTCGAGCATAAATACTCAACAACTCCCCGTCGTTTTTATCCATAATTGCAGCTCAATTTTCATTTCTCCAACATCATCCCACATTTACACATATCCCCAAAGAACATCTATCCTCAACTCAAACACTCATACAATGGCTACTCAAGTGGACTATCCTACCTTTAAGAAGCTTGTAGCTTCTCAGAATGGCGGTCCACTTCCAGACCTCGAGAGCTTTCACAAGTATGTCCTCGCCCAGCCTCAGGGTCCGGCAGACTTGGCTGCGTTAGCTTCCACCACTGCAACTCAGGCAGACACGTCCATCAAGACTGATGCTCCTACGGCTGCTGCTTCAGTATCTGGCTTCAATCAATCGACCTCAGCAAATGGTAGTGTCATTAACCTCTGGGTTTACCAACGTGTCTATATCAGTGCGCTTGGTAAAGACTGTACCATTGACATGGGCGGTATCACCCCGGGCTTGCCTGGTGGCGCAACATTGTAAGCCAATATATATCCTTCCCACGATGAACCTTGGGGCTGATGAAAGCGTTCCTATAGTGGCACATTGTTCTATGACAATGAAAGTGACCTCAGTGGTGGTTGCGATGTCGCTTTCACTGGATTTGGGGTAAGTTTCCTTCTCTATGCATATCTAGAACATTCCCGTTTGTCTAGTCTTTCCCGGACTTTGAGAAAAACGAGTACTGATTTGAATCTTCCCCAGCCATATTACGCCCTTTACTTCCGCCGAAATGGTGCAACGTTTGCCACATACCAGTCAGGAAATGTCGGCTGGGCCTCTGGTGTTGCAGGTGGTACCGGCAATTGGGCTTAACCTTCATAGCCGTAGTCCTCTCAAGAGCTACTTGTACAGATGTACAGAGAGACTGTGAAATAGCAGGAACTGCCCCTGTCTTTTGCAGAGGTAATTGGTAAGGCATATCCTCTTATTTAGGCAATATAGTTAGGGAATACCGACACCAAGATCAATTGCTTTTGCATGCACCTAGTCCATTGCATTCATCTCGTCAAACCTTGTGACTCTGCCATGTCTAGCTACCTTAGCCAGCAGCTGCATAAGACAATTTGCTGTCTTTAGGTAGATTTGCTTGTAAGCGTTTACAATAGTCACCCATTCAATACGTGTTTGTAATTATGTAGTCGATTGCTGCGTTTAAGCTCAACCTTTGGGCTGCCGATACGGGTGACATGTCTGAGGCGTGCATGTCCCGTTGCTAGATGATATGGCGGGACTAGGAGTACTAAGGCCAGTATTGCAAATTAAATAAAGACTAGAAGGAAGAGTTTTGCCACGAAACGCCTTGGTTATGAATATTGATATGATGTGCATAATAGAGCAGTCGCTGAGTCCCAGACTTTTTGCAATCTTGGTTGGTTAGCGGCTGGTCTGCAGAGTGCGCATAGGACGACATATGAATAGATTTTGAATTGCCTTTCTAGGGGAGCTATCATACAGACTAAAAGCGCATTGGCGACTTAGGCCCTAACTATATCATAAATAGCCTGAATATATGCATCTGGGGATGGATGCGGTGTATTCAGCATCCTGTTCATGGTATATGCAATTGTAAACCTCCTATCACAATCCATAACCACGATCGAACCACCCCATCCGCTACCCCATCCGACCTTGCCGTCTGGCAGCTGATCTTCGACGATACCTGACCCAGGCCCGGTGAGATAAATCCCAAGCCCGCGCCTCCCGCTCCGCCCCGTGACCAAATCTATTCCCTTGGCGTGTTCTGTAAAGGCCAAATCCACCGTCTCGGGGGAGAGAAGGCGATGGTTACTTCCAGAGCATCTGCCGCCAAGCGAGTAACAGGAGAGGATCTTGACCAACGTCCTAGCGTTTGTGTGACCGTTGACTGAGCCCAACACGCTGGATCGCCACAGCGCCGTGTTGGCGTCCTCGGCCCTGGGCGAGGGGTTACAGAGCGTTCGAGCGACGATGGATTCACGATCATATCCAACCTGTTGGCTAAGCACTTCCTGGATCGAAGGTCCCGGTGGAGGCACAACGGGGGCCACGCGGCTCCAGTCTTCCTTGCAACAGCCAAGCTGAAAATCTGACCCGACACCAAGCGGTCGACAAACCTCCTCCCTTATGAATTCATCGATAGGCATTCCCGTCTTCCTTCGCACCAGCTCCCCCACAAGGAATCCCTGCGTGAGACCATGGTAACCCATTCTGGTTCCAGGAATCCACATGGTTTGCTGGCGCGCCAACTTGTCAGTCGCCTTCCTGATATCGCAGATGTCCTCGAGTGTCATGTCGTCATGCCACGCGCTGAGCCCTGCGGTGTGGGCTAGCACTTGGCCGACGGTGACCTCGGCTTTCCCATTCGCTGCGAACTCGGGCCAGTGCTGGGACACCTTGTCCTCGGGGCGGAGCGCGCCACGTGAGATGAGCATCAAGGCCGCCAGATTGGTTACTAGCTTTGTGGTCGAGAAGACGTTCACCACTGTATCTTTGCCCCATGGCTCCTCGGTCGATGCGTTGGCGTAGCCTCCCCATATGTCGACAACGTCTTCGCCGTTGATATTGACACAAAGACTTGCACCGATATCTTGCCCGGATGCAATGAACTCTTGCATCATATCGCGGAGTTTGGAAAACCGGGCATCACAGTATCCTTGCACCTGAGCCATGTTTAGAAGTGAGAGTTATACAAGATGATGTTATTTAGCAGTAAATAGTAGTGTTGTGCTGAAATACACTTTTTTGAATATGTGATTAGCTGCTAAAATCACGTTCCCCTCAACAGCAAAGAGTCAGGCCGACCGTGTATTTCGGGACAAAGGAAAGGGTGGGTCTATTATCAAAATATACGAACCGTAATTTCGATATGTGCTATAAATAGCAGCATAGCAATGCATTCTACCTCGGTACCTCCTAACCTAGTACCTTACTCTAAGCAAGCATCAAAGTTATTAAACCTTACTATCCTTTTAAATTATAGGGCTTTTATCTCTACCTATTGCATGTTTGACGACACTTCCGACCGTTTGAGCGTCTTGGAAGCTTGTATCTGGAGATATGCTTTGGTCTAGGATAAGCTCAACCCGGGGACCTTGGTAGTGTTGTTTCGCAAACATGAACCAATTCACTACCGAGAACAACAAGAGAACCAACAGAACGACACTGGCATAGTCTTTACTACCGTCAGTATACCATCCAAAAGCGTAATAGGCACCACGAGGGGACTCACTCATAGACAGGGCTGATACGGGGAGGGAGCTCGGAAACACAAAGAACACAAGTTCAATAACAGCCACGACAATAGTTCCAAAGTTGCAAATCCATCCAACGGGGTTCGGAACTCGAAATCCACGACTTTGGGGAAGAAAGGTTGAGCTGCGCTTCTGGTAGATAAGTAGGGCAGCTGGTAGAGCAAATGAGATCATTTGCAAGAGGAGGAATGAGCCAACAAGAGCATTGAAGGCTGCAGTCGAAGCCAAAAACAGGCATCCGCAAAAGAACACCAGCACAGTGTTTAGGATAAGTGCATTGGAAGGGATGTCCCTAAGCTTGGGTGAAAGTTGGGAGAAGTGGTCTGAGAGGTAGAGTCCACGGTCTCTAGCGAATGCCCATATCAGGCGAGATGTCGTTTGCTGGATGGCGATGAGGACAAAGATAACGATGATCGTCAGCGAAACGAGAAAAGTTACTCCAGCGGCGTCTGATCGCGTTGCGGTACGCCAAAGCTGAAAAATGGGCATTCTGTTGAGGTCAGTCATGAATCTCCACGGCTGATAGGGATACTTACGTTGAAGTAAGGAGGCCTTCCAGATCAGAAATACAGTACGCCATGGAGACAGCGAATGTAAAGGCCGTGAGAAAGCCTATGCCTATTGTTGCCATAAGAGCTCGCGGGACTGTCTGCGATGCATTCAACGTCTCCTCAGCAAGATGCAGGGCAGCGTCCAGACCGCCGTACATGTAGCAGGGTGTTACCAAGCTGGTCATAAATGCAATTCCATCATTCCAACCAGTCGCGGTCTCGAAGTTTGTCCATACCCACTCTGGGGATTGCTTCTTGCTTCGAGATAAACATGTTATGCATGTGACGAAGAAAGTTGACAGAGTGAGGACAACTGCATAGCTGTGTTAGAAAGGGGATGTAGAGTCGAGTAACATTGACGTACATGCGCAATCGTGGATCCAGTTTGTACGCTTAAGAAGAAACAAGTTATAAAAGAGTGAAAAGAAGTTCAGTCCTTGATAGATGAGAAACAAATGCCATCGCTCCGGTTCATATCCATTAAAAAACTGTGGAAAAGAAACGAGCAGCTGACTCCCGATAAGTGCCACGCTCGCAGCATTGATAGTCCATGACAGCGTTGATATCATACCGCAGACATACGAAAACTGGCGGTTGTACCTTTCAGGAGCCAAGATGCTGGTGAAATGATACTGGCCTCCAGCGGTTGGGTATACACTGGCTAGTTCGGCGAGCGTCACGGCAGCGCAAGCATAGAAGGCACATGACACGAATGTCCCGTAGATGAGACTGACTGTACCGCCGGCTGCAAGAGCAGTGGATAAACTTGCTGCGATGGCGACCCAACTGTTGGGGATGTTGAAGCCGATCGCGATTATGCGGAGAGGGCCGATGTCGCGGCGGACTGGAGATGTATCGGTTGCGGAAACATCAGTCGATGATCCTGGTTTGTGATTACCTGCATATAGGTGTTAGGGATAAGTTGAATGTCACTCGATCACAACCACTTACCATTTGACATGTTGCAAGAAACAATGCGACAACTTTGTATCAATAAGTCAAACAATATTGTTCTTAATAGGTCTTCTTCAGTTGAATTGAAGTTCTCTTATTATTGACAGGAACAATAAGAGGTTTTATTATTCTACGTTCTGTCTCTGTTAGCAGCAAGCGCATTTCACTGATATCTGGCCGGAGATATGGGCAACTTGAAGCCAAAGACAACCATTTTGCTCTTATCAACTTTTGGTATGGTTTAGGGTGTTGGCTTTCAAAAAGACGCGCTTATCTAGGTGTTATTATGATCTGGATCAGTCGAGTGCGATCCCTTCTCGATACAAGAAGCCGGAACTCCAATGGTTTTTTCAAAATCAAAGGATAGCAAGCCAATCATATGCCTGACATAGCCATCCAGTGTAGCCCAACTGGTACTAATAACCCAGAGGGATGAGCTGGAATGGTTTTATTACACTGATACGCGCTTATCTTGCTCCGGATCAGTGGAAGCTGATAAGCAACTCCCAAGCTAATGTCAGCCACAAATCCTCATTCGGGAAGCTTAAAATGGCCAAAAAGACGCGCTTATCTTTAGATAAGACAAAGGCCCCATAGTAAGTGACCAACGAAGGATTAGCCGTCATAGTTGCAGTTGGCGAGCTGTCCAGGTAATAGAGGCGAGTTCTATTACCTGAAGTTGCACGATCAGGTGATCATGATACAGCATAATAGATCAATATGATGTTTATACTCTTCACATATAAAAGGATCACCAGGATCTACTACTTTCGCCAGTTCAAGAGAACTATTACATTAAGGCTCAAGAGAAACCATTTCACATTACTCCAAAGCAAATCTAGTCCATCATGGCCCCTTCTATCATTGAAGACCCCTCATCTCAAGTGGACTGCGTCCCTGCTTCAAAGTACGGTGATGACAGATCTCGCCCCGTCCCAAAAGTCAAAATCTTTGACATTCCGACTGCCGACGCTGCAGCTGTTACCCAAGCCATTATTGAGGCAGGTGGCTGTGTCATTCGAAACGCTGTTTCTGCAGAGGACCTTGCTGTGATAGAGACAGATACCAGGAAGTTCATCCAAACAGACGGAGAATGGACTGGAGAGTTCTTCCCCAAAGAGACAAAGCGGGTGATGGGATTGGCTGGCAAGTCAGCCATCTACATGAAGACCATTGCCATGAATCCTCTTGCTCGAGCAGTTGCCAACAACCTTCTTACATCCACGCATAGCTGTTGGATTGGATCTGAGTGGAAGACCTTTGTTAGCAAGCCTCAATTGAATAACACGGTCATCTTCAGCATTGCTCCAGGAGCTAGAGACCAGGACCTTCATAGGGATGATATGATCCACCATCACGCCGTCAAGCGCCGCATGGCATCTGAGTACAAGATCGGTGATGATACAGGGCTTGGCTTTTTCGTTGCTGGAAAGAAGACGACTCGCGCAAATGGTGCGACCCGCTTTATCCCTGGTTCTCACCTCTGGGATCTTGCGACGCCCCCCGACGAGAAGCTATCATTCTACGCTGAGCTTCAACCGGGAGATGCGTTCTTGTTTCTCTCGAGTTGTTATCATGGAGGATCGGCCAACACCACCACTGATGAGGAAAGGCTGATGTACAGCTGCTTCTATACCAAGAGCTTCTTAAGGCAGGAGGAGAATCAGTATCTAGTTGCACCGGCTCAAAAGATGCTGGAGACCTATGATGATGAGACGTTGGAGCTTATGGGTTACGGATTGAGTCCTCCGTTTTTGGGATGGGTTGATGCTATGCATCCGCTGGACTACTTGCGGGGAGAGAAGTCATTCCGCGACTTGTACTAAGTCGATTTACACAGGTCAACTAGTAACAATGGTTAGGTAGTCGGATAAAGAGAGTAGTTATAAGGTGTTAGACAGACTAGGTTTTAAACATCACCCTACACACATGGTAATCCCGTATTCTTTCAAGACCTTTTCCAGCCCGTAAGATCCATAATAGCCATCATCAAAAGCCATCTTCCCCCAAAGTAGCTTGAGTGGATGTAGCGTGTTGTCAACAGCCCTCATGTCAAAGGTCGAGTTCAATATAATGTCTGAAAGTTGATCTCGCTGTTTCAGGCATCTCATGTGTGACCCGGCTGTCAATATCGGCCACATAACGGTCGTCCAGGATGGAGACTCATATGACATCTTAGCAAAAACCTCCAAGAAGCGAACTAGACAAGGTTCAACTGCCGCATAAAGGTCCAAGCTGGGTGTATCAGGCCCTCGGAAGGAAGACTCGAGAAAGACAAGACAGGCTTCACGATATAGCTGACCTGCATATTCAAAGTCCTTGGAAAAATAGCTCTGTGTTGGTCGCCAGGTCTTTAGCTCTCTGAGTATGGATGCATATTGCTGGCAGGATGTCTGTGAAGGTACGATCCCCTCTTTGATCCGTAACTTGGCCAGGTCACATATCATAGGAATCGTTTCGTACACAAGGTGGGAGCAGCCAAAAAGGCATCCGTAGAAATTGGACCCTTTGTTCAGAAGTCCCAGTGAAGGTAGCGATAGGGTTTGATTCATCTCAGGATCGAAACGAGCAGAGCCCAATGTGATGTTGGAGACAGTGGCGAGGTATGCGTATTGCTCTGCCAAGAAGCCAAACAAGCTCGGATCATGATCTATGAGATTTCGTTTTACCGTTTTGAACATGAACTTGCTCGCTTCTAGATGGTGATACAATGCACCTCTAGTGTTGACATCGATGGTCTGGGACAAGTCAGTGTCATGGTTTTAGCATCGCCAGGAAGTTAGCTAACCTCGAACCAACAGAGGGCTAAGGCTGTCGCCAACAGAGCAATCTGATCACGTGTGTGAAGGGCCTTCCACCGCGTCACAGCATGTTTCATTGCTCGAAGAACGATCGCGTAATGAGATGCGCATATCTCAGCCATGTCTGGCCTCTTATATAGCAAGTGAGAAGCGCTGATGGCGAGGATAGCGTGTTGCATTATGGTGCTATCAGAAGCAATTTTGAGATTGCACGATAGGAACGGATTCTCAGGGAATGTTCTTCCCGCCATTCGTTTTGCTGTTACATGTAGAAAATGTTCGAAGAGATACCGGTTCGGGCCCCTGCGGAGTTGGATGGGCACAATTATCGGGCCTGCTGTGACTGGGGACATTGTCCGAGAAGATAGTTGCTTGTCGGTACTTGTTGTTGTTTCTCGGTAGTCTGGCTGAGTCTCACGATCACGAGTTGTGTCTGCCGACGGAGACTTCGAGCTAAATGGAGCTGTCCATTGGCAGATCAAATGGTTTCTATCGCATCCGAGGCAAACCGGCCTGGACTCATCGCACTTCTTTCGTCGTTGCCGACAGGGTATACAGCCTGTTTTGCTTCGCAAGCCGGAGCCCCTTGCTCCTGGTCTAGGTCGATAAGTCATTCTAGGAAGAAACTACGGTCGCGCGACGGAGATGGTGACCTAAAGCCAGCACTTGGTTAGGTAAAGATTCTTTTCAGTTCTGGATAATCTTGAGGGGTATCAGGGAGGGCCGTCTATTTTACAAGCCACCTTAAGTGCCCGCACCAATGCTGGGCGATAAGGGGAGATAACAGGGTGTGGGGAGAAGGCTCTTTACTTATTATAGCTAGTAAGTTATTCTTTCTATTCCCTTTATTCAGTATGAGTAAAATATATCAAATAATAATATTATAATATAATATTTGATAAAAATGTTAAGATTAAGATTAAATTTTTTTTAAGACTCTAAAGCGTCTTCTAAAATCAACTATTAAAAATTCCGTCGGCGTTTGGTTCATCAAGCAATGGATTCATCCGTTGGTCGTAGTGTTAGTTAGAGCTGGGCGCTGTCCGGATAGCTGCTCAGCTTGTAAGCAGGACCTCGTTTTGCTTTGGTAGATACTATTACTATACTGGGCTTTTCACCGCCCGCCCATTTGCTCGTACCTTTCTAGCTACGGGGAGATACCCAGCTTTTTTTATAGATAGCATTTGGTTCAATCCGAAGCACATGAAGGTTCAGATGATTGATATGTCTGAAGGGAGATTTGTTCATTCTGGAAAAATTGTAAAGGAGATCTGAGTCTCAATAATTAAAGTGCTAATGAAGTCATATTTACCAGCCAATGTCAATAGAGATGGCCTGGAATCAATAACCAAATAATCTCTAGTTTAGTCCGATAGTACAGCGAAGCCAGCTCAGTGTTAGTAATAAAGCAAAGCATAAGTCAAGGTCTTCCGATGCAAAAGGAAAACGGCTTGGGGAAGTTGTCACTTCATCGCAGGCATGAGATATCTTAGTATTTCCGTACCTTATGCCTTAACGTGCTCTAGATAATGTATATAGAATGCAATCCATCTCTATACTCAAGACATGGTAATTGCGGCTCTCTCGCGCTATTCTCTAGGATCCTTTCCTTGACCTTCTTACTCCAGGCATAGGCAAGGCCGATACGGCGAAAGGTTCCCGTTTCTCCTTCAACCATCCTGAACAGCAGTATATACATACCTCTTCCATCCCCATTCTTTGACCTAGAACACATAGAGAACAATAGTCCTTTGGCGTTTTCTTCCTCAAAGTCTTCCTGGAGAATATCAAGCATCACTCGCGGCTCAATGTTGCCCGGCGATGCCTCCTCCAGCACATTGACCCTTTCATTATTTAACATCATGTCCCAATGGTAGCCTCCGCCCGGCGTAGAGCTTTTGCGTATTAAAGTTGTCTTCTTGAGGACTCCACGAAGGCGTAGCCAACCACCACGAATTGCTGCAGTCTCGTCGCTTGTCCAGTAATCAAGGTGGTAGTCTTCAACCGTAATCAACGAGTCTTGAATTCGTGGCTCGCCTGGAGTGATCGGGCCATCAATTGAAGCCCAAGACCAACTGGGAGCACGATATTCTGTAGGTCGCGTCCAACGTCCGGGCTGATGATTGCCTTGTACCACCCACAGTAGTTCGCCTTCAAGATACCGACGCCACATACCAGCGACGTAATCGTCCTGCACGATCTCGGCCACCCTTTTGGCAATACCGGAACACGCAATGAGCTTATCGCTGGGAACTGTGAGCGCAGAAGCTGTATACAGTTCCACAATGCGAAGCCACAGCAAGTGAGGAGCGGAATTACCGTCAGCCTCGCGGTACCTGTACCGGTCCACTCTACCAATATAGTCGGATGAATCCATCTGTTTAAATCTCGCGTCCGAGGATGTCGATAAGGCAAGCGGCAGACCATCAGGATAGACTTCTGCGGCGTCTTTCTCGCAGCACTCCCAGATGAGTTGCCGCTTGCTAAAGTGAAGGATGCGAGGGGCTAGGAAGCGCTCCTGAAGAACCCAACCTCTTTTGTTCACAAGGGCGTTTGAGACCTCAGATTCCCAGAACCTATAATTTGAAAGGACAAAACGCTTTGTGATCTTTGCGCTGCTCTCCCCACATAGGGTCAGCTCTACCACTTGGGGGTTAAGCAATCCGGGATCTCTGTTGTTGAAAATCGACTGAGAACAATTAGGGGTGTCGGCCGCCGAGATATTACAAAATGAATTTGAGTACACGTTCATCATAAGCGAAGCCTCACGCTGCCAATCTCGAATATTATCTTTATCCTGGAAGATGCAGAGGGAATCAATCCAAATATATCCTACGCCCAAATGGCTGCAGATAGAAATGGCATCCCGGAAGAGTTGTGGTAGGGTAGACAAGGGAAGGCCTTCGAGCAGCTGTGGATATGTTTCTTTCGTTAATATTATATGGTCAACAGGTCCCCATCGATGAGTGAGTGTCATGTATTGTCCAATAGGAGTGGTTTGATCCGTCTCCAGCAAGCGGACTCTTGATGTCTCAAGGAGGTCGAAGGAGAGCAGGCGTGTCGGGTACCATGGCTTCTCACCGACAGGCCTTTTGCATCGCTCATGATGCGCGTTACAATCTCTGACCCAATCCTTAGCCAAAGATAATGTCTTTGGGGATTTTGTGCTTTGGGCGAGGCCCTGACGTCCGAGGTTTGAATTTGCACCTACGGTGTCATTAGCTTTGGAGATAATTCTAAGAGAGGTGCGCAGCCACTGACACTCGACAGGTTCAAGAAGAAAGCTCGCTCTGAAGCATGTTGTGGCGGCAGGCTTGTTGTATGCAACCTGTAGAAGGTAGCAGCCAGGGTGACCATAAGACTTCCCACCATCCAGAGAAGTACTTGTGAGATAGTGTTGAACTGATTCAGGGGCGCAGTATGCACCTGATGGCTCTACGCCTTCGCTCAGGGTGCTAGAGAGAAGAACATGTTCTTGGGCACTTAGGGCCTCCCAGAAATGATTGCAGATATAACATCCCGCGTCAATAGCTTGCTCTAGACTCTGGTACGTCTGGTGATGTGCTAAAAGGTGAGACGTCTGGGTAGTGGCCAAGCAAGCTTCCGTGTGGAGGCAATCCTTGCACTTTGAACAGACCATTATTGAGGTGCTGTGAGGTAGTTTCCCTCTTGGTGCGCTAGGTTGAGGGCTGCTAAGAGGGCGGGGAGAGAAAACAGGAGAAGGAAAATTGAAACGAAGTGAAAAAAGTGATTTCTTTTTTCGTATTCCGTGCCAATTGTCTCTTTATCTCGTTGGAAGCTTTCGCACTCAATAAGCATTTAGTGGTGGAGGCGCTGTCTGCAAATATTGATTGGCTTATAAAGTGCTTTCTCTGTGAGCGGGCGGTAAAGGCATACCTTCTGCAGCCCAATCATAACTCTGCGCCTTGCAACACGTACGATTATGCCCAGCCGTCTCGCCGTGGCCGAGCCCATACCGGTAGCGCTTAATCTGGCATTCTGATTTACTCAGCTGGTCTTAAATGCTGCATAATGGACAGAAGTGGGAACAGGTAAACCGTTGGTGTAGGGTGTGATCCGCGCCAACTTCGAGGCTGCACCTTGAAGGCGGTCACAAAAATGTGGGGCATCTACAGAGTAATTATGCCTTTAGCGCTTAATCTGGCATCGAGCTTTTTGAGTCTTGGTATCGTCTCGGCGTCGTAACCGCTGTATGGCTTATATGCCTTACCAGGAGGCAGTCGGAGCTTGGCAACTTCGTTCAAGACGCCTGGCCGATCGAGGATTCGGGGGAGAATGACCGTTATCCGCGGTCTATTCAAGTTAGGCCTAATGGAGAGCTGTTGCGGGTTGACTTGTGAGGGGTCGTGCTTTGGATTGCTGGCGGGCGCTGAGGATGAAGAGGCTGCGTGGTGACCGCCTCCCATTTCGAGGTGCGTCTGGACGTTTACGAGTTCTTCACTGGTTGTCAGTACACCGTCAGCATGAATCAATGATTCTCCAGATACTTCAACTCACGTATTTGACGAGCGCTGCTCTCGGATATCAAACATGAGCTCCTTAAATACATCCTCCTTCCACACAAGCCTGGCTCGCTCTCTCTTTGACATGCCACCACCAAGATTCACACTGCTATTATCGAGAGACGAGCCAACCACGGTCAACTCGTATCCGACTTCATTGATGCTGCTATGAATCCCATCGATCAGCACATCAAGAGAGCCCTTGAGTCCCGGAGTGGCGCCATTTCCGCCTCCTTCCAGTATCTGGGGACGTCGCTCAATTAGAGCTTCAAGACGTTGATTCCATCTGTCGGACTCCGATACAGTTAAGGGGTCAGGAGCTCTTATTATACAAAGAAAGGGACGCCATCTCAGCTCATGCAGCTCTCGATATGGTGCTTAGTTAGACCGACGCCATTGCCAATAGTACGGAACGCCTCTTCCCTTTACAGAATAGTAGGCTAACCGGCATTTCGCTGACAGACAACTTTAATAAAGAATTGCGGTACTATAAGGTAACTCTACAGCACTTATTGGAGATTTATCTATAGAAAACATCTGCAATAAAGCATGCGACTAAATCGCTAGAAACCTGCTACCGAATATATAAATCAAATTCAATAGCTACTAGTATACCGGCGAAGTATTGTGTGTCCGAATACATTAACTACACAAGCCCCAACATGCTAAGCCTTAGCATACCTAAAGAGCACAAACTCTGGTCAAGATGTCTTGTGTCTCTACAGATGTCCCTCGCGGATTACTTGTCTATTGAAATCTGCCCTGCCAAGCACGCGACAGAGGGTTGCGCTGGTACCTAACCTCTATTAGTTCTCTGCGGTGATATAAGCTCCCAGCCATAAGTCTGTACTGCAAATAACACATCTAATTCACAACTTAATAGCTAGCCTCCAGCCGCAGGGCAGATAAAACAAAGTCCTTACCCCTCTTTTTATTTCCCAGGGAACAAGTGACACTAATCATTGTGGCTGGGCCTAAATGCCATGAATAGTTATGTCTACAGCGCTGTAGATTTACCCAGCTGTGATGCAAGATTTAGCCGCAGCACTTTGGCGCAGAACAGCCAGGGCACTTAGCTGAGACCTGCCTCTCATCTTCCTTCTGCATACATCTCTTGATCTCATCTTCCTCAATTGCACCATCCTCCTGACATTTCGCCCGCGATGGAGGTGGCAGGACTGGCAGTCGATGTAGTGAACCTCAGGCTTGACCTGGCCACGAGGCGGTAGTAAAGGCAGAGTCAGTCGTCCTCTAATCTACATCAGTACTGGATTCGATTATAGTAGGGAGCTCGGCGAAACCAGTGCTGGAAATTTAGTTCCAGGCGCTAACAGATAGCGGCTTAAATTCGGAACATCTAAAAACCGCTTTTCACACCTCAACCTCTTATCTCTCACATAATACCACTGCAGCTTTACATACACACTACTAGAACATCTTATACATATACCTTCCACTCTCCGAAAACCATATACTCAGAAATGCCTCAGCACCGTCGCCGAGTAGTGTCCTGCCCGACGTGTCGCCGTCTCAAGACGCGATGCGAAGTACCAAGCGGCTCAGCTGTCTGCAGTCGTTGTAAAGCCTTGAGGTCAGCTGCTTACAACAATCTGGGGGTCATCTTAGTCAAGTTCAATGTGCTAAGATGCAGTGCAGAATACCTTGTCAGCTTCCCTTTGATGCGCATCGCGTCACCCAGACCTCTCAAGGGCTTGAGGGCTCCATCACCAGCAGTCCACCTCAGCTTGTTCAAGCATGCAGCTGCGAAGAACGGTATGCTGTCCAACATTCTGTGATATACTCTGGATTGAAATCTGTTCCCCAGGCTCATGGCCGTCGAGTCCGAACTGGCAGATTTACGCTTGGCTGTGCACGAGCTAAGCCAAACTGCGACCTCTCGCGTGCTTCAAACTACATCAAATAACCAAGTTACCACTACATCAGTACCAGTAGTTGCTGAAGCCTCTCGAGAGATAACTGAGGATCAAAGAGATGCAACCTATCTCGACCCACCAGTCGCCCCAGTCCGTGTCATTCGAAAAATGTATACCTGGATCAACGGCAACCCTGAATCTCCGAGAGACGTCGTCGAGCTACCTGAGCCGATCAGGGCTAAATTAGACTCGAATGGTCTGGGCTCGCGTCTGATTGAAACGTAAGAGTAGTTGACTGTACCACGAGCTGATTTTGAAACCCGTCCAATCGCATTCCGCAAGTTGAAGGCAGCCTAGAGCTTTGCTAATGTCTGCATTAGATCCAGCAAGAACATCCCAAGGCTTCATTTTCTACAAGGAAGCATTGCAAAAGCCTTAAGTGGAGAGTACAATCTTCTCTCCGTGACCTGCTTGCTAGCAGGGATGCAAACTAACTTTTCCGTCATTAGCAAAGACCTTCACACTTCGCTCTACGGCATACTTAAGTCTGGGCTAGCGGAGCTCTCACTCGAGTCTCCTTTGAGTCTGCCGTCCCTGTACGCAATGCTCTTAACATGTCTTTTAAATCTGAATCTGGGCTACTCCGATAGCTTTATCGACGCGTGGCTCTTGAGCGGCTCGCTCCTCCTTCATCTCATGCTCTCGTTGGATTTTCCGACGCTTCAGCAACCGCTCTTGTCATTACGCTATAGCGAGGACGATAGAAACCGTATACTGACGTGGAATGCTGCATGTCTTCAACATCTCAAGTATGTCTTAACTTCCGAGTTTGCGAATCGACTCCTCTTATGTGTAGAAAATAGCTGACTGATATGCAAGATTCACCATCGGCGTAGGGAAGCTGTCGGCTGTGCGAATGGACCTGGCAGCACATTACATCGACATAGTCAAGAATGCAGATGGTTTCAACGAATTGGACAAGGAAGTTGCCGCCGAACTCGAACTTTTCATATTGTTATATCGAGGCATTGTTGAAGAACATGTTTCAGCAAAACAGCTTCCGATCGATCTCTCAAAATGGCACGCCGTCAACTCAAGCCGTGCGTTCACTATTATTGTTTAGCTTAGTGGTTTCAGCTAACCAGCTACAGTTTTCAACTTGGACAAGAGCTTGGAGCTGAACTTTGCTCTTTCGACATTCAATCTGCTTGCGAACAGATGGGAGCTGTCCCGACTACGGCAAGAAGATATCCGCAACTCCCATGATAAGGCGTTATACGATCAACACCTCGAGCCCATACTCGAACACAGCCACCAAATTATACGATTCTCGAGAGAAATTGCAAGGCAGAAGAAGATCATTCACACCTTCGACTTTCTCATGTGCGCTTATGCACATGTCACCCTGGTTGAATTCTCAGACCATCTCGAGGATATTGATAAGACATTTCGTCTAATGGAGGAAGTGCAAAATCTTCGAAAGGACACTTATGTGGTTGAACCAGTCTCTATCTGGGCTACGAACATGATGAGGAAAAGGGTATTTGATAAAGTGCGGCCAGAGGTGGAAGCGCCAACAGACATGCTGCCTGGTCTGGATGTTTGGTGGCCGCCTTTTGAAGCTTTGAGTACTAGGATGGAGTATACATCAACAGAAGTGAGCAAGCAAGATCAATAGTAACATTACTTGGCAATCTATTATTCAAGTCTAGACACGATTGTGCCGGTTCAGGCGATGAGATGGGTCATTCATGACTTGGGAAAACAAAGATATTCGATTTAATTGAGTCCTAATACTAGCTCAATACTTCTCCGTGACAGACTTCTGAGCGTTACCCATCTCCTGATCCCCCGAGGCGGCATCAGACGAGTCAATCACAACATTGACAAAAGTACCATCGTGACTCTCCACAAAGTCCTTGGGCTCCTGCCACCCAGAGACCTTGGGGACATTCTTACTCGGGAAGAGTGTGTTTATCAACCAGAAGCTTCCAAACGCCAAGAAGAGTCCAACAGGATAGGCGACGTAGTAGAACCGCTGGATTCCTAACGGTGCGCTAACGCCCATTTGGTAGAGGAATCCATAGAAGTTGGGTGCAATGGCAATCAAGTAGACTGCAAACGCTCTGAGATTAAAGCCGTGGAAGTAGTGGTAGGTCGAGTCCTTGTGGCCAGAGTAAAGCATGGGGATGTCGAAGAGGCCGCGTCTGAGGAGGTAGTAGTCGCAGATGAGGATACCTGTGATGGCGCTGAGGAAGATCTGATACGAGCTGAGGAAGTTGATGAAGACGGCTGCAGATGAGAGCAGGTACCATGGGCAGATTGCATAAGAGATGACTTTAGGAGGAGTTGCAATTAGTTACAAGTTCGAGACTACTTCATTGTAGGCATTGCAGTAATGGGGAATTCATACCTGCACAGATAAAGAAGCCACGCTTCACCGTGATGTATTTGGGCATGAGAGCTGCGATGTCGTTTCCGGCACTATGAGGATGATAAGTCAGTAACAAGTTGACGCTAGAATTGTCAGACGAAGCTTACGGAATGGAGTTCTCAAAAATAGCCGAGAACACGGTAGAGTAGACATAAGCAAAAGAGATCAATGCACATCCCGCGCGATTCGCAGATGTATGCCGATCGCCCTGCATGAGCATGTCCAGTGTTGTGAGCGGATTCCAGATGACCTCGCCAAAGATGCCCTTGCTAGCAGCCGCGATCAAATTTCCGAACACGCCGACTAAGAAGTTGGACATGGGGAAGCTGAAGACCTGGCCGGCAATGACATCGGTGGGCTTGGAGGCATATCGCTGCAGATCAGATGCATTGGAAATGAAGGTACCGCAGCTTGCGAGTCCTAGGAAGAAGAACTTTAGGATCAACCAGGACTTTTCTGAGCCTTTGACGGTGGATGGCTCGGTCAAAGTCTTGCGGACGCTGCCAGAGAGAGACAGTGTCCAGGCCACGAAGGCGATGGTGGCGGCGAAGTAGACGGCAACTTTAATGTGAACGAGCTTCCTCATGCGCGGGACTGGAACGAAGAGAAAGGCGCAGTTGATAAGCCTGTCAGAGAATGTCTGTGTTAGAAAGGATGATTATCTGGGTAGTAGTATCATACCAGTAGAGAAAGAAGCAAAGCATCTGCGCCGAGTTGAGGGCGGATTTGGAGCCCATGATGTCAGGAATGTTGGCGATGGAAGGAAAGATGGCATGAAGAAAGACACTGTAGAGCGAGATGATTAGCTTGGTCTCGATCCGATAGTTGATAGAATTCGACTTACTATAGACACTGGGCTCCCTGCACAGCATTCACACCGTTCCAAACAATCGACATAACAGCACGATTAAACGTGGGCCACAAAGCACCCCAAGTCCCAAAACTCGCTCGGCACGCAACAGGGAAGGGAATTCTGTACAACGCGCCAGCACGACCATTCAGCGCCATGAGACAACCAGCCAGCAACTGGCCGCCAAGCGAGCAGGCTAGAGCCTCCCACATGCTCAGCCCAGCAGATTGGCCGGTAGACGCTGCATACAGATTGCTCACGTTTGCAGTGGCCGCGAACCAAAAGGCCGAGTATGTGATGGAAGTCCAGGTGCGGTCCTTGACGGGCGTTGGGCGGATGGAGTCATTGTCGAGAAAGTTGGCTGGCTCTGTAGTTCCGTCTGCGCAGTGTTTTTTTACGAGCAGACGGTCGTGGGCTTTGGAGACGAGTGAAGCCATGGTTTCTCCAATGCAACGTTATGACAACTGGAAACGCTGGCTTGACTCTGGAGAGTTGAAAATGGTTGGTCTTCTGTAAGTGGAGGACCAGGGTTCATGTTTATAGAATGCTGCATATCGAGTTTGGGCCAACCACAAGCAGACAATCAAGAAACCCCAGAATCAGAATCTAGAATTGATAAGGTCGGGGGGTAATAGACTTGATCCTATTGGCGCTGATGAAGTGTCCGACGGTCGCCGGTCAGAGTAGTAACACTAGTGACGCTGTTATCTCTCCCCGCCGAAGATAGTGAACGCATATCAGATTGCACAACCAGTGTAGCCAATACGATCGCAAGCTCTGTGGGGCTCAACTCTGAAATGTTTGTGATAGGGGAACGGGGAACTCCGCCACGGATGGCCCCGTCGGCAGTTGTGGGTACCTATCCCCGACGGTCTCCGGCTTGAACCTAACCTAGAGTCGCGAGCGAATATTGCGCAACTCCAACAACTCAGCTGCATTTAACATTCATCTGTTATCTTATATCAAGTCGCTGATTCCGGGTGTATTACTTACGATAGTGCTCTAAGCATTAATAGCCGGGTTGAAACAGCAGCCTTGACAACCAATTCTCAGCCACTGTCTGTTATTGGGCTTCCCCACTTTGAACCTTCATCATCTCTAGCAACCTCCTCATCACTTGGACATTTACCCGCTATACTATTCTTGATCAAGAGTAACCATCATGGCTACCACCACAATTGAGACCACAGCCCCCGTCTCGGCGTTTACAACGGTGCAGCTGATGACACCGGACGGACCTGTTTCCCGCCGTGTACGCTGTGGGGCGCCCCGTACTCCGACCCTGGATGAGATGCCCGTCATCGACCTCAGCTCGCTTGACGGAGACGCGACTGCGCGCAAGGCCATCGCTACCAAGATCAAAGCAGCTGCGGAAAACACTGGTTTCTTCTACGTTTGCAATCATGGAATTCCTCAGGAATTGATTGAGCAAGCACTTGAACAGATCAAGGCCTTTTTCAACCAGGAGCAAGAATACAAGGACCGGGTCTCGTTTGAGAAGGCGGGCAAGTTCTGTGGCTATCACGGTGTAGGAACGACGCAGATCAATAACCAGGAAACCAGAGGTAGGCAAACCGCTGATTCATGCATCTATCGACCTATAGATACTGACGACAATAGACAAGAAGGAAACATTCTCTATGAGATATGATACCCGCATCGACCAGACTCACGATTGCATTGATGACATCAACGCCAACTTCTCCTCCACAGACTATGTCTGGGACAGGACAAGCCATCTCACAAACTTCCGCCCTGTTCTCACCGAGTTCTATCAAAAGCGGCTAATGCTCGCCCGTAAACTCATCCGCCTGTTCGCCCTTGCTCTCGACCTACCAGAAAACTACTTTGACTCTATCATCACCACCCCCGGTGCCGACGCAGTGCACATCCACTACCCCGGCACCGACGGCAGCACCGAGGATGTCGACGTAGGTATTGGCTCGCATACGGACATCCAGTGCGTGACTCTGCTCTGGCAGGACATGTCTGGTGGGCTGCAGGTCCTCTCGGCAGACGACGAGTGGCTGGACGCGCGCCCTATCGAGGGGACCCTTGTCATCAACATAGGCGACTTTCTGCAGAGGCTCTCGAACAATCGGTTCAAATCGACCGTGCATCGCGTGTATAACCGGCAAAAGACATCTCGCTACGCCATGCCCTTTTTCCTCGGGTTTAACCCGGACGCGGTCTGCGAGGTTGTGCCGACGTGTGTTGACGAGGAGCACCCTCCCCTCTATGAGCCGATTTCATGCGGCAAGGTAAATTATACACCGTGTCTATATTGAAAAGTACGGAAACTAACTGCTTACAGTGGCGTGACGCTCGTTTGAAACTGGCTGAAACTCCGGACAAAAAGGCAGTGTGATGAACAGCGGCTATAAAGAATTCGGATGGATATTGTTCCAATAGCTAACGCTTACGTAAAGCTCATTTGTAAAACGAGCTCGTAGAAGTGGATAATAAATAGAAAGTTAAATACGCACGGTTAATAACCCTCACGTGGACTGACTCATGGAAAGTCCCTGCATTGCTCGTTCTAACACCAAACCGAGCTGCTTTCTTAGTTATAAATTTGCCAGACAAGTGTATCGCCAAGGAAGCTACTGCTTGCAACCTCGCAGATACCAATTATGATAATAAGGCCTATTAGTTATAGTATTCTCTAGTGATGTCTTAAGAGTCCCTTTAGGTTATTTTTAAATCTGAAGTTCTGTTAACCTTTTATACTTTCTGACTATGCTTGTTAAGTCACTTGAGTGGGGATGAGAAATAACCGCCAATCCCTAAATTAATAAATGTGGTCCTATTCCCTACCCAGCAAACTTTAGGATCCATCCTCAGACAAGTGATCTATTTGTTACAACGGCGGTGAACAAAGCAGTAATAAATCTAGATATTATGTCTCCTGGTATAAATTAGTAGTGTCCCAACAAACCAATTTAACCAACCTGCATCCCTCGTGTTGTTCGTGACTTGGCTCTACTACATAATTCTTCCTGTTACTACCACAATGAAGCTCCTCGGTCTCCTTGTCGTCTGCCTTCCTGCCGTGTCAGCCAATTATCCATGGTGGACAAACAGCGGTTGGGCCAAACCAGCCGATTTCAACAGCAAGGAGTGCGCGGGTAATCCCAACGCTCAATACTTTTGCGTACGTAGTATCATTGACACATATGAGCGTGGCTAACTGTTAACAAGGGCACTATCTCTGGCACAAAGGGTGAGAACCCGGAGCCGAAAGCATTCCCTTGGAGGCGCTATACTTGCGCTCTGGCGGATACTCAGGGACGAGGATGCCACTGGCAGGGTGCTGTTGGAAGTGTAAGTCATTTGCAGAACTACGAGATAATAATTACTAACTGCTGAATAGGTTATCTGTGTTAGTAATTGGCGTTTTGAGGAGATGAAGTATTTTACTAATAAGTCTTTAGTGTTAAATGGATCTCCTGTATGCACTTACAGGATAGACTCTACCAACATAAATTATAGGTTAGCTCATATATGAATTCTATCACTATACACCTGTACTAATTTGGCATCAGAGAACCTTGATGGAGGCAGCTCGATTTGACCGATAGACGGGGCTCTGCCTCCTGAGCTGCTGAAGCACAAGAATGGTATTCCTGCCATGATAGGTCCTTTCAGTCAATTAGCATCTACTAATGACTTACTATTACACCTTTCTGCTTGCTTTGGCTTCGTCCTATTTAAAGATTTGAGCATTGAGATATAGGAATTCAAATATGGCTTTTTGCAATATTAATTATTACTAAATATTGCTAAATCTTTACTCTTTAGAGTGACTGATATATATTGACCACTACAATTGGTGTTACTGTGATAGTTACTGGATTCAATGAGACGAGATGTACTTCTGATTCTAATTGAGATGAATTGAGAGCGATGATAATAATACTTGTGTAATTGCTGTGGCTGAAACTCCCTGCCTATTTCCCTACCGGCCTCGAAGAAGAAGGTGATGCCTGGAAACCGAGTATATAGAGTGCCCATCAAGGAAGGAAAATGAGGATACAACGACGGTGAATTTCTCTCACGAATTGAAGCCAAAGCAGTGCCAGAACTCGTGGCCTATGGGTGTAATAAGTGGGCTGTTATGGCTACAAGAAACGATATACATGGGGAATCATAGCTAACGAATTGCTACCCTGTCGCGGGGTTTGGTGCCAAGACAGGGAACAGTGCCTAAATTTAGCACATTTCCGAAATTGCGTGAGTCCTCTTGGGGCGGGGTTAAAGGGGAGCTGCATCCTTCTCTTTGACATCAGCATACAACGAACAATGTCTGAAATAACTACCCAACTACCAGATCCCCAGCACCAGTCCGCATTCATCACCCTCCTGCCTCGCGAAATCCGTGACAAGATCTATCTGGAGCTATGGCATTCCTGCGGTCTTCGCCAACACATCATCTGGCACCGTAACAAAGAAGACAAAGCCAAATCTCACTTCTGCCGCTGGCGATGCACCACGCCATTCTCTGTAGAAGACGAGCTCCAAGAAACGATTGATGCTACGAGGATCCAGCTCGGTATCCCACTTGGAGATAGGTTCAGCAATAAAACCTATGCTTTGCAGCTCTTTTCGGCCTGGAAGAATCACTTTGCATGTGGCCAGCGCATCGCAAGGGTCTATGGTGAGGATGCGGACCCTGGCATTCGGACCTGTTCATCCTTAGGGCCTTGTTGGAGTAGCCATAAATTGAGCTCGAAGAAATCGTTGACATGCAGCCCATATTTGAGTATGATACTGTCATGCAAGATCTTGTAAGAGCCTAATGGGCAAACTCTGCGCATATAACTTGCTTGCTAACTCCTGGCGTGCAGGTCGTCGGAATGTCTCGAGTCAATTTACGAATCAACTACCTTTATCTTCACAGACATCTTTGCTCTCAACATGTTTATTGGTTTCTGTAAAGTGCCGAAGCTCTGGAGAGAGGAGGCCGAGGTAGTCATTTCGCCGCCAGCCTTTCGCACCTACGGCAGGCATCTTGAGATATCTTTAGAGCCAGTCTTTCCCATGCTTCTGTCGTGCTCATCGCCTACTCTATCGCCACTGTCAGAAGAGCGTCACACATCTCTCGATTTCCATGGGCTTCGCCTTGATCTTCTGGAGAATCTCACGACCCTCGACATCTGGGTATCCGCCCGCTGCACGGAATTATTGCTGGACAGAAATGCAGACAATATCGACCAGAGCCCATACAATATCACACAGTTAGACCTTGAGTCTCTCAAAGAAGCCTTGTCACCCCTCAATCACGTGAGAAACGTCACTCTGAGCACGCCTCTGGCCCAAGTCTCTGAGCTAGAAGACGGTTATGTTTTGGAGGACTCGCACCTACGAATATGGCGAAGAGGTGCGGGCGATAGATACCATCCATCCTTACTGCCAGTAATTGAGGTTGAATGCCTGAACAGCAATGTCCACTCGAGCACAGAAAGGTATGTCGGGTAATTTCAAACGGGCATTAGCACTGACATCGTCAGGGCGGTCAAACTGGCGTATAATCCCCAAGCAGTATACAGCGTTCATTATTCACTACTTGACACTTCCGCTCTACGTGTGGCGGAAACACCGCAACGTCGGGGTGTAGCTCGATTGGTAGAACTGATACGCACCAAGGGGAAGAAGATAAAGAGGAATCGCAAGACACAGTAACTGGGTAGGGAATACTGCCATGGGAAGGTGCTGGGCTATTATACGGGCGGTTTCAAATGGCCCGGCTCATGCTGCCTCAATTACTCGCCCCGGTTGGTTATGGAAGACACGCCGGCTTTATTATCAGTGCCGCCTAGTCTAAACTTGCTTCCCGTCAAGCACCTCGTAAAATATCTTAAAATTGCCCTCGTTCTTTGGGTCAAAGACCGCAAACCAAACCTCCCGCCACCAATTTCCCGAAAACTCATCTTCCCTCAGTACCTCCAGCCAGCAATGAGCAATATCCTCTGGCGGGTTACCGTAGACTAATGTTTCTTCTTAAGACTCAATACGAGGGTGCTGCAGGAGCAGAGTGCCTCCTCTTGGGCCATGGCCCCGTTGAGCCATCCACCTCCGGGAGAGTGACGATTTGCAAAGTTGATAATAATGGGAGGCTGACTGCTTGGTCCGGCATCAACTTTCGCCCTGCGGCAGAGCTCGATTGTGAAGTTGAGCGTATCATCGTTGATGCCCTTTATGTTAGGAGGCTGTCTGTATGATGGACAGTGACTGGGGTGAAGTCGAGTAAGGGAGCCAAACGAGTACTGGCTGCTGTCGTAAGGATAGTATGGGGGTGAGTACCGAGACGATTGGCCGTGTCGCCTCTGGTCTGAAAAAGATGATCTCTTCATATTTGAGGGGGTCACTATTGATAACGGGTGGTCGCTTTAATACCCAGAGTTTGTTGTCTATCGGGAAGATGCGATTATTCCACCTGGACCTATTATGTATACTCGCAACGGCCGGGAGCCATTATGATTAGAGATCAATGCTGGTCTTATCTGGTATGAATTACATGTTTTATTTCTAATCCTACTCCGGTTTCATTTCCTAGTCGCCATTCACCATTACGCCCATCATACGCCACTCTTGTCTCAGTTACCAACACCTCTAGAATTAAAGTGTCTTATTGTTCCATCCGGCTTTCGAACTTCCGGCCAGAAGGTACAGGTTCCACCGGTCATATCGGGACCGCATTCTTTCAAAGAGTTTCTGCTCACTTGTGGCAGCTGCAAGCTCCTCAGCGAATCCATTGATATAGTCTGCCGTGCCTGTGAGCATGGCTGTCGCTAAATTCTCATCTGGTATCGACGATGGAGTGAATGTGTGTCCAGGTACGATAATCTTAGGCCTCAAGGCACTTATCTGCCCAATAGCTTCAAGCCATTGGGTTCGTTTCTCATGATCGGACGCCTCGCCTAGCCACTGGTGACAATCGCCATTGTAGACAATATCACCTGCCACAACAAGATCTAGCTCGGGGACATGGATGAATGAATTGGCGTGTGTATCGCCATGAGAGACATCATACAGCTTGAGCAAGTGACCATCGAGATTGAATTCATTGGATATGGGAAGAGCCTGGAAAACAGACTTTGCGTCGGGCAAACCAGAACCATCTTTGGATGGAGGAAAAGTCTTAGCCCAGACCGCGCTCAGGACTTCTGGCGACTGCTGTTGATCGAGTCCTTCAGCGACGGCCTTGGTAGCATAAGCTTGCAATCCAGGAAAATACTCTTGCAAGACCGGTAGACCCAGGAAATGATCCCCGTGAGCATGAGTACAAACAAAGTACTTGAGAGTGCTACCCAGTGGCAGCTGAGATTTGATCCATTCTGCCAGTTCCCTTGTAGGATTGACGGTGGCAGGGCAATCCACTACGAGCGCAGTCGTAGGAGTGTAGAGCAGAGTGACTGAGAGAGGTGACCAAAGGCCCGAGTCCTTGGATGAAGCATCCGGAGATGAAGTCCCGGTTGGGATGGGCTGGCAAGTGTAAATGGCAAATTTGAGAGACATAGTGACAGTTTTGGGCGTTGTTTTGTATGAAGCAGGTGGTGGAGTGCTTATTCCAGTAATTCAGATTGGCTGGTGGTGAAATGACACTGGACAGGTCTATTACTTAACTTTCGCAGCGGCGAAAGACAATTATTATGCACAGAGTGTATACAGGTACATAAATGTGAGACCCGAATACGCTTCTACAGGTGGCAGGACTTAGTAAGGATGGTCAATACACAGCGTATGGGTGTGAGGGGAAAATCGGCATGATTAGTAAGGGAGCCGAATTGTGTAACACTGTATGGCGTGGGAGCTCATTGTTGATGAGTAAACGGCCAATGGGAGCGGAAAAGGTTTTATTATTTGTCAGATTCCGTATTTGCATTGACGGAGACGTTTACTTAATGTGCGTAGTTTGGGTGGCGGCATGTCACGTCAGTTTACTGTTTATCGCTGCTTAGTGGTAAGAGTAGCAGGTGTAGAGAATGAGAAGCGAGGCTATCCGTCACCCTTAGTGTACATCGCGTAATCCAGTCGATGTCTAGTTATAAATATATCGATTCCTGTACTTTAGTATTAAAATTGCAAGAGCCATACACACAATAAAATCCGTCAATTACTGCCACGGTCTATCCCATTTATTTCTACATCGCTATCATGTCGTCAGTTAGAAAAGTTGCTGTTATCGGAGCCAGCGGAAATGTTGGCAAGTCGACTGTCAAGGCGCTGGTCCAAGAAGGCTTTCAAGTAACAGGCCTGACTCGAGAATCATCAAACAGCACTCTCCCCCAGGGTATCAACACTATCAAGACCGACTACTCTGAAGAATCGCTCGTCGAGGCGCTAAGAGGCCACGACGCTGTAGTCAGCACGGCCTCCGGCATAGCCGTCGGCCAGATACTGCCCTTCCAGAAGCTTATGGTCGACGCAGCCATCAAGGCCGGCGTCAAAGTCTTCGTCCCCTCCGAGTTCGGGGTCGACACGGCAAATCCAGAAGCACCCAAAGTCATCCCTTTCGTCCAAGACAAGATCGATACTCTCGACTACATCAAGACCAAGAACGGCGAGCTCTCATGGATTGCTATTGTTTCAGGAGCCATGTTTGACTGGGGCCTCAACATTCCTGGCTTCGGTGGCTTCAACATCGCCGCACGCACCGCTACACTTTTTGACGGCGGCGATATCGCTTACGAGGCCACCAACCTGGATCAGGTTGGGAGGGCAATCGCCAAGAGCTTGAAGAATCTCGAGATCACGCGGAACCAGCACGTCTACGTCAACAGCTTCACCGTGACCCAGAACGACGTCCTCCGTGCGCTTGAGAAGGCCACAGGAGACAAGTTCCATGTTTCTCAGGGAACCGTTGAAGGTCTTTGGGAGGCTGGTGCTGAGCAGGTCAGAAACGGAGATGCGATGGGCGCTCTGGCTCAGATCTCTGGTGCGATCTACGGCAGGGGGGGTGTTGCTAACTATTCTGTTGACAAAGGACTCTGGAATGACAAGATAGGCTTGACAGGAGAAAACCTCGAGGAGTTTGTCAAGGCTTACATTAAAAACACTTGACTAGTTATGAGTCCGTCTTTATGAGGCACGGAAGTTGGTGCTTATGTGCCTGATGCTGGCTCTAAGGATAGCTTTCAATTACGGTAGTTATAAGCCTGATGATTAATGTTTTTATATGTCAGTCATTGGAATTTACAACGAGGTGAAAGTGTGAGGTCTAAAGATGTGATGCAGCTACTGTGAGTCCGGGTAAAGTCGTATGGCGAGTCAGTCGCGACGATTCATAGTTAGTGCAAACCGGTGACGAGATTTGTAATCAGTCCTCATTGGGTCCCGCCTTTGGCGACTCCAGAAGATTTACAAATGCAACTGAGAAAGATTCGAGTTCTTTGATTTCACATCCCTCAAACGAAAGTTACTAAATATCTTGTTATACTTCGTCTCCACCATCCATCCGTTCACAATGCAATCAGCAATCATCTGGCCGACCAAGTTCCTGCCCGGAAACACAGACAATTATGTCTCCAACGAAGTGATCGTCCGCGATATCACCGCTGCCCAAGTCTGGACCTATCTCGCCGACATCACTCAATGGGAGTCGTACTACAACAACTGCAGTCATATAACGCCGCCAGTCGGAGGCAACTACCTCAAGAAAGGTGACAGCTTTAGCTTCTCGACCTTCGGGTTTCCGCCTTTTCCGGCAGAAGTCATGGAGTCTGTGCCGCCGAGCGCAGGCTCACCGGGACGCTTGGCATGGAGAGCATGGGTAGACGGGGACGAGAGCTCTAAGCTCGATGTGTATCACGCTTGGATTGTGGAGGATTTGGAATATGGGGCGGTTAGAATCCTGACGCAGGAGACTCAGATTGGGCAGCCCGCGGTTAAGCTTGCGGCTACAAAGCCGAATCCTATGTTGAATGGTCATCAGGAGTGGCTTGATAGCTTGGTTAGCTTCACTAAGCAGAAGCAGAATACCTCGAGTTAATTTATGCTCCTGCTAAGAGCTTATAATATTACATTTGACTTTATTCAAAGTTCTAATATAGTATTAGCTTAGAAGCAATAGTAGTAGGGACTAAAATCAAGAGCTTAATTAGTAAATTATAAGCCTCTTACCAAACCTCCTCTGGGTTACTCTGCATCCATGTCCTGAACAAGGTAGTATAAACATGCGTTCCCGATATCACCACCTGGTGTAGAAAGCCAACCAGTATTGCAAACGGCTTCGTCAGTCTATAAGTCAGTGACATGGCCTTGACCCGTTCAAAGAATGATAGGTCGCCCCATCTCTCCCTCAATATTTCAACACGAGATTTTACCCCGTTGGAAATCAGGAGCTCACGCATCTCTTCCGTATGTTCTTCATAGCGTTGGACGGCTAGGGGACCTTTCTTTGAAATAACGCTGGGCACAAAGGTTCGGTCATCAATGACGTCTAGGGCTGTTTTCCAGACAGGACTCCCCAAGAACCCAGTCATGATATTGACATCTGCGCCAGCTTTGATCATAGCCGACAGTAATCTTCTTATCGACGTCGAATCGCGGGCTAAACAAACCCAATGAAGGGCAGTGTAGCCTCGTATCTCGCAGGCTTCGAGCTGTGCCTTGCTGTTCCACTTTCTTAATAACAAGTCATACACGTTCCCAGGGCCATCGATCTCAAATTCATCGTAAAAGTTATACATGATCATTCCGAGGACTGGTGCATGAAGAGCTGTGAAGCGCTTGCGAGGCGATACGTGAAACGAAATGTTGGGAAGCTTGAGGAGGAACTCGACAGCAGTGGTATCATACTCAACAGCGAGGACCTGAAAAAGCGCCGTGCTCATGGCACCTGGTCCTATCAGCTGGTTTGGGTTGGCCCCGTGCTCCAGGAGAAGCATAGCGCAATCGAAATCATGATTTCTCACGGCAGCAGAAAAGGGCGTGTCTCCCTGGCCCCGTAAAGAGGCGAGCTGCGGTTCCCGTGACAGAAGTAACCTGGGCACTCGTAGATCAGGAAGTAAAGCAGCTGCACAAAGTACCATCACAGTATCTCCATTGAGACGCGTAGCGAGAACATCTGCGCCTGCATCAAGTAAAGCCTTGGTCATGGCTAAATGGTTCTGTGTAGCTGCAAGATGCAAAGGCTTTACTCCCCATCCGCCCATATATGATGATTCCAAGGTAGAAGAGCATCCAGGAAGTGAGAGGAGATGGATTACAACCTCTGTATCACCAGCATTGCAAGCAGTGAGTAGTGCACTCCTTCCCTTGTAGTCCACCCGTTCCAGGGATAGTCCAGGGATAGACAATAACAGTCTGAAAGTGCGTTCAAGGCTCTGCTTTTGCCGCTTCCCGTGAATACACATCCTCGAGAAACGGGAAATAGGCTCACAAGCATACCCGAGAAGTGACGTGGACAATCTATTTGGACACCCTAATCCGTCCCCATTATCAAGTTTCAAGGCAGCAAAGAATCCTCGGGGGGTCTTCTTCTGAGATGTCCATAAAGGAAGCTTGACAGGTTGGTGCCTCAGAAGTAGTTCTATCATCTGATCATCGTGGGCTTCACAGGCTAGCTGGATAGGGAACCTGACACCCAATCTCTCGTAGTCATTGGCTCTTCCGGCACTTTCCAGTGCCGTCGTGTCAAACACGGCATTTCCAGAGGAATAGCAGTCGGCTTCATGATCGAGAAGAAACTTGGCAACCGGCATTCGTCTAAGAGCCACGGCTCTGTGAAGAGGGGTTCCAGGCACAAGGGCCGGACCAATGGCAACCGATGGGATGTAGCTTTTGTCAAGCAGAGAGTAAACGGACAGGGAATTTGCACTGAAGAGAAGATTTCCGACTGCTTCAACCACGTCGTCTGGGAATGAAACAAGCCAGTGCAATGCAGTCTCTCCTGCGTAACTCACATGGTCAACTTTGGCACCTAATTCAATGAGAATCTCCACACAAGTCTTGTTACCATGGCGGGCGGCACATATGAGAGGAGTTTCGCCAACGTCATTCTCGGCTTCTATCAGATCTGGAAACATGGCCAGAAATAGAGAAAGGTGCCCCGACAGCCCAAAGGTTGCGGCCCAATGCACGATCGAGGTTCGGCTGTCCTCTGAACTAGGTCGCAGAATACTATTCTCGTTCAGTAGATGGAGAGCTTGAAGCGGTGTTTCAGAAACATGAACTGGATATGCTGTGGGGTCGGGTGTCGACACCAGTTTGCAGTACTCGACGTACGGGCTGTCATCAGTCATGCGTGCGAGGGCAAGTCGTGCAGTTTCGTGTCTCGGAGCAATAGTAGAGAGGCATTGGAATCCCTTTTCATCTGACTCCGAGGTGCCAATCCCATCGAAGTAGCATTGTGCGAGTAGCAAACAAGCGTCATCTGCCCTTTTGTCTTTTTTCTGCTGGGAAATCTTTTCGAGATTGCGAAATATCTGTGTTTGCAAAGCCGCAGGGGACCGAGAGAACTGCGCAAGGTTCAGGGCCAAGGCAGGCTTCATTATTAGATTAGTTAAGTCTGGCTCCGTATATCATAAATAGTTGGTGTACATAAAAGCTTACCTCGACAGGATTTGGGTGTCTTGCAACGTCCGGAAAGCACCAAATAAGCTCAGTACTTCTATAGCAAAGTCTCAGTACAGCAGCTTATAAACAGTATCAAGCACTACAACTTACTCAGTTCCGTCATGCCACCACTCCAGGATTGGTCCGAGACTTCGCTTGCAAGGGTCAGGGTCAAGAGTGCTTCTAAAGATGTCCTCGAAGTACAACCGCAGGATGATGTCCTCTATCTGGTCTACTTCTCCCAGTACGGTCGAGACAGTGTCGTTGACGTTGTACATAAATTCGGGATCTTCTTTGGCAGCTTGGATATAGCTTGACCAAGCATTTTTCGAAGAAGCCCATGTTGGACATTCAAACGGCTCTTGGCAGAAAAGGTCGTGTTCATGAACACCGTTGGCCAAAACCTGCCATGTAAGCATTCCAAAAGAGAAAACGTCAGTGTATACTAAGGCGTCTCTTTCTAGGGGATAAATAGTCTCAGGTGCCGTGAAAGGCGGAGTCCCTGCAACCATTACACGTGCTCCTGGTTCTTGTTCAGCAAAGAAGATACAAAAGCCAAAGTCGACAAGCTTTGCCTTGAATACACCGCGCGCCGCCTCGAAGACAACCACGTTCTTGCATTTCACATCACAGTGTACTATTCCCTCTTGGTGCAAAACTGCGAGCCCTTTGGCAACATCATGGCACAGCTCTGCCTTGCTTTTGAGATCCTGGGCCCGGCCGGATCGGATGAAATCGCCAAGGGTCCCACAATCTGCATATTCGAGGACAAGGACTGGTCGAAGAATTCCCCGTTCGTATTCCCACATGACGTTTAAAAGGTCGACTATCTCTGCAGATTTAGACACACGTTGATTTGTAAGGACGCGAATCTCTCGGATGAGGGCATCCATTTGTTCAGAGACAGTGACGCCCTCATTGTGTGCGTCCGGAATGCTTCCGTCCCTGTAGCCACGTGCGATCTTTAGGACCACGATGTCACCTGGAACTAGTCTCCGGTTATGTGCGTGGATACGGCGGCTGAGTCTGTGTCGTCGGACTGTGAAGGTATGTCCTGAGTCAAGTCGGGCCCCGTCAAGAGCATTCACGAGGTCGAAGTTTATCCAATTTGCTTGCCCTGGGATGTTGCTTAGTGCTTCCAGAAGTGTTACTATGTCTTTTTGGTCGTCGGAAGGACTTGGTGATAGCGGGAACGAGGGACGGTTAGGCATGGGGATCTCAGCTGAGCTTGAAACAGGGGCACGGAACCTCTTTATAGCTGAAGCTTTATCCATTATAAAAGTATCGGTGCCCAAGAATAGTATTAAAATTGACTCGATATCGGATCACTGTGACTAGAAAGGAAGGGAGGGGGGGTTACGGGCTATTAGACGAGATTCTGGGAAACCGTCAGCTAGCCAAAGGCCCTCATAAGCTTTGTTTTCTCATCTTGTCTAACGATGTGGACTTCCGTCAGTGAGCGGAACAAGAGGATTTCTATCACACCATTAGCAAGCCTCAGTATAGATGCTGACGAATCAAAGCTTACCACATTGTAAGACAAGGCTGTCAATTTGCTGAGTGGCTGGTCTGGAAGTCCGGAATAGGTTGAAACATTGTGCTGGCTGGCTGGCTGACTGGCTGATCCGGAACAGGTTTTCAATCTCGAGGCTCATCACTGCATCCATGCCTGAGGCAACAGCAAGCCTTTCCTCGGAGCTGTTGAATAATACTAAAGGTCACAGAAAAGCTACCGAAGCAAACTGAGGTGACGTCTTGTACCCCTCACCTATATAGAAGTGAAGTTTATCCATCATCATGTCGGACTATGCGGGCTTGGCCCTGAGCATCCCAGGACTGGTATTCACTTGTGCGCAGTATTACGAAGCCTTCTTTACGTATGTCAATGCTCAGAAGGAAAGAGAGGATCTCTCTGTGCGGTTCGCCATTGAGGATAAGATATTTTCCAACTGGAGGGCTAAAGCAATGCCCGACAACAGGACGGTAGCCACTGGCGATCCTACCCTGGTCAAACTGACAATGGACTGCCTCGACCAGATCAAAAGTGCTTTCGAGGAGTATGTCAAGATTTCAAACAGCAGTCAACATGTCAACCACGACTGGTTTATCTCCATGGATTCATTGAGATCGACCTTGAAGAGAGTTGGGTGGGCATTGAATGGGTCTAAAACGGTAACTGAACTCTGGATGAAGCTCAAACTCTACAACGACGCCTTGAACAGACTCTGGAACTCAAGCGACGCTTTTGTCCAGCGACATCTTCTGCTCTCACTGGACAATTTCGACAATGCCGAAGGCCTGAGGTTGATGGAGATGGCACTCAGACGAGCTGATCTACTCGAATATCAAGAGCTAGCCGCCGCCGTACAGCTCCGCCGAATTGTTCTTGAGGCAAAAGACAGAGAGGGCCAGTGTCTCCACGCCGGACAAGCCATTCCCTACCTGGGACAGCTCGGTGACGATTTGGGCCTCGATGCAGGAGCATTCCATCCATCCATTTCCACCGAAACACCAGATTTGCCCCGCACTTCCACTGTGAACGGCCAGGACGCCCTTCTGGAATGGAAAGTCTACAAGACAGACACGCCTACCGGTATGAACAGAAGGCAGTACGAATGGCTTGTTAGGAACAGTATTCGATCGCTGGCAAAGCTGCTGTCTCAAACACCAAAGCCGGTCGGACTCAGAGCTCTCAATTGCCTCGGGTTCTTCGAACCTCCAGCACGCGGTCTTGGCTCTCCTGTATGCTTTGCCTTCTCTCCACCTCACCTTGCATATAGGGAACCAATCTCGCTTGCCAAGCTTATCGAGGAGAGTAAAAATGTGTTTAGCCATGGTGGTGTATCAATTGATGGTTATCTGTTTCTGGGTGATCGTTTTGCCCTAGCTACCACGCTCGCAAGAGCTGTCCAACAGCTTCATAACCTAGGTTGGCTCCACAAGGGAATTCGAAGCCAGAATGTTCTCTTCTACCGCCCCAGTAACGTTCAAGGCGTCTGGAGACCAAACCCAAGAGACCTTTATCTTGTAGGTTATGAGTTCGCTCGCCCGGCATCAGAGGCTGGTCTATCGATGCCAGTGGAAAACAAATCAGGTGTCGCAATCTATCACCACCCCAGCTATGCTGACAGCCAGGATGCTCGATATGAGCCTCGCTTCGACCTTTATAGTCTTGGAATCGTACTCATCGAGATTGCCGTAGGTAAGACGGCTACCGAGATGGCGGAACATGGTAGAGTCGATACTTCTTCACCCTGGGAGTGGGATCTCTATATTGCCCACTTTTTACTATCGGATGTGGAAAAGAAAATGGGCAAGGTTTATGGAGAGGTCGTGCGACGTTGTATCAAGGGTGACGTCGGAAATGATAACATGAATGGTGACTACAAGGCTTACCTCAAGAGCCTTGATGCAGATATAGTTGGAAAGTTGGAGCTATGTTATGCCTGACATAAGGTTCTTTGGGAGTTTAGTATAGAAGTGGGGGTTTTCGGATTTGCCGAGAAAGTATCAGAGATCGACAGAGATGGTCACGTATTGAGGCAAAGCTCCGTTCAAGGTTGTATGCACGGATCTACACAAGCAGAAGGAGGTTAGCCTTTACCGAGGATGGCACGCGATCATGATGATTATCCAATGTCTCATTAATTCTGCGTTATTATTATATACATGAGCTGTCTTGACTCGTTGATGCGTAAGCAAAGGGTGTCCAGTAGAATTTAATCTACACACGACATAGCATCTTGGTCGAGATCTACTTGCGAGCTGGGGCTTGCTCAACGGTCTCAACAGTAGCCTGATCGGCCTTGCTCAGCTGGTCGAGAACGTGATCATCGACAGACTCGTGGAAGACATCGACCTTTGTGGTAGCGAACTTTCGAGCGCTGACGCCCTTTTCGAACAGGACACCCAACTCGGCAAAGGTTCGGCCATTGGGCTCGGGCAGGCGGAAGTAGGTGTAGATAACGCAGAGGAAGCAGATGCCACCCTGTTGAGCATGTTAGCTTGGGGATTTAGTGAGAGAACGGCTTCAAGACTTACCCAGAAGAAACCAGTGTAGTTGCTCCAGTTCCAAGCGGTGGGGTTGAGCATGTAAGGGGCCAGAACAGCGTTGACAATACCGACAATGCCACTGTAATTGGTTAGTTGTGAGTGCTTCTGGCGTTGGTAGGTCAAGCTTACTAGAAGATACGACCGAGAGCGACGGTCTTGATCTGGAGTCGACGAGAGGGAAGCTCAGAGACAAGAGAGTAGGCCACAGAGCCGACAGTGAGCTGATAAATAACAGCCCAGCCAATCATCAGACTTCCAGTAGCAAGAGCACCCTTCTGGCGATCAGCCTCGGGAACGAGACCTAGGAAGCCAAGAATGCACAGGACAGTGCAAAGACCACACAATCCGTAAAGGTAAAGAGTTCGACGGCCAATTCCAATAGACATCAGACCCCAGGCTCCAAAGACACCAATCATGTTGATGGCATATTGTCCGAGAGCAAAGGAGTAAGCATGCTCGGCAGACATACCGGCTTGCTCAAGGAAGTAGGTCGAGTAGTTGGAAAAGGAGTTACCGCTGAGGTTCTGCATGGCCCAAACCATACAGACGATTTCTGTTCGTCGACGGTTAACGCCCTTGAGACAATCGATATAAGAGCTTCCTTCAGTCAGCTTCTCCTCGAGAGCAGTTGTATGAACCATCATAGCAACAGTCTCGTCGGCATCGAAATCGGTCTCACGGTTAAGGCTCGTAAGTCGAAGAAGACTCTTCTTGGCATCGGCGACACGGCCCTTGCGAACAAGCCACCAAGGAGACTCGGGAGCAAGCCACAAGCCCACCATCAAAGGCAGAGGCCAGATCCACTGTAGACCGTAAGGGATTCTGTAAGCCCACTGATCAGTACGGCCAATCATAGATCGCAAGATTCCAATGCCGATTTCTTGTCCGAGACCCCAGCAGAAGTTGACGTATGTGGTGAGATAACCTCGCAGGGCGATGGGGCAGACTTCGGAGGCGTAGGTGACGCAGATGGTCTGGAAGATACCCCATGGCAGACCGCAGAGGATTTCGGCAGCGAGGAGCATCTGGACGTTCTGGGCGGTGAAGAAGAGGGTGATGCAGGCTGAGAGCCAGATGAGGCAGCCGATGATGGTGTATCGATAACCGAAGCGCTCTGAGAGCCAACCGTTGAGGAAGAGACCGATGATGGAACCGACGTTGGCACCCTGTTATGGTTAGCTTTGTCGATTGGGTGGCCTTGAGGGCTCATACATTACTCAAGCCGGCTTGCCATGCTGCCGACACCTGATATGTTCCATCAGGCTGGAGTTGACCGTACTTCTTGTTCCACTGAGGGAAAGCATCTGAGCGACAATTGTCAGTCCAAGTCGCGTGATATTATGCGATGCAACTCACAGAAGTTGTTGACAAGGACAATATCGAATCCTTCCATGACAATGCAAGTCGAGATGAGAATACTCCACGCGACAGCCTTGGGATACAGCTTGATGCCCTGCATGAGGGTCATGTTCTGCTCCTTGTTTGCCGCCGAACGCGCATGGTCGATAACATCAGGATGCGTCTTGCTAGGGTCCGAAGTATCGAGGTGAGCCTCTGGGGCAGCGGCCGAGACCTTTTCGTCCGACATGATCAACGGGGCCGGAAGCGAAAAATAATAAGAAAAGAGAAAAGATGTAGAAGAGAGATGCGGGGAAGTGTGATCTGGGGAAAGATGGAGAATGGGCAACCGCCCCAATATTTCTATTAAATGCTCGGGGAAAAGATGGAGAGGTGATCGGCCAGGTTTCCGGAGGGAGAGGCGGGCTAAGAAGTTTGCCTAGCCTTGAGGGTGCGGGACAGTTGCCTGAACGGTGTTAGCTTGCTCTCGAAGAAGGGGGGAGGATGGCAATTGTCGGCTTGGGTGCTTAGGTCTGGGCACCAAGAGACGACAGAGTCTTTATGTGCACTCACTCAATGAGTAGAATGTTCTCTGTCTGTATCTCTTGCAGGCCATTCCCAGTTTTTCAGTCACTACATGGCCCGATTCACCGCCAAATGGTACCACAGAATCTTGGAGAAAAGTCTCCCACTTCCAGTACGTAATCTCCTCAAGGCCCAATTTCTCCGCAACGCAGTCCCAATTCTGGGGGTGGGGTACTCTCACGTGTGATTGACCAACGAGAAACAAGGTTATGCCAATCTCTCATGCTAATAAAGCGGGTCAGAATGCTCTCGAACAGACCAGCCAATCTCAGCGTCCCCATCTCCAAAAAACAGGGATTTTTCGCTCGGCCAATTCCCGCATAGCTCGACACGAAAAACGCCCGTTATGTTTCGTGGTTTCACGGTCAGATTCAGTTAGGCCTGGGTTTCGTGACTCGTGATGACGGTTGGCGGCGAGAAGTCCGTGGTAGAGAAGTCCGTTGGATGGTCTAGATCAAGAGGGATGTGTTCAGATTTCCCCGCGATTCATCTGCCGGAGCCGAAAATGACGAATGATAGCTTCTGTTGAAACATTGTTGCGGCGGCAAGACGGCTCTCATGAATTGTCTATTGAAGCTTAGCTACCGTTTGTTAGTCTCAATTGGTTGTGCTCTTGTTCGGTTTATCGGCCGATCAATATAGCTTCAAGCAATCATCAGCACGTGGCAATCCCATCTAGATCAAGTTGGCAGGTGGAATGTCATCCCGTGTCACGAGACAAGATATCGTAGACACAATCAATCGCTCACGATCTCCCTTGAGTAACGCGCTGTCATTGGTTCAGGTATCGGGCCGACTCATGGCCAGTACGTACGCCTACCCTGAACTACCTTATGATCTGCTTCTGTAGTTTATATTTGTATTAAGTACAATAAAAATAACAGAGATAAAAATAGTAATAAGTAGAGCGACAGGTATTTTACTAGCCAGACTATAAAATTAATATTATACTCTATTAAAAGTAGATTTATAAGAAAATAAAATAATTAATAAAATTTATCTAATAATTAATAGATTCATAATACTTTCTCTATTTCTATTCTCATTTTATAATACTTAAGTAAAATAATTACTATTTAGCTTATTCAATTTTTTTTGGAACTTTATATATTATTGTTAAATATATAAGATGGGCCAGCTCAACAAGCCATTACGGCCAATAAATAAATCTGGGATTCGATCAATATGATCAGACCAATCCTGTGACATTAAATCTTTATGCGTCCGCTCACTGTACTCCATCTGCATTTCCCCTGAGAGCACTCTGGTAATGGAACCCCCCCCAGCTCCTTCTCCTGCCGTATGACAATTTTCGCCCCGCGGTGGATCTGTGGCTCTATTGTTGTTCATACGCTCTTCACAACTCTATCTCATACTGCGGTCAGTGTTTAGTTACAGTCAACAAATCTTGTGACGCACATTTGCCCGTTGTAACTTGAGTGGATCTTGCACCCCATGTAACCGGCTATTTTGCTGTTGCAGTGCGTATATCTGCATTTGAAGCTCTCCAACAAGACGATCCTTGCGTTCCCGATACGCACGCTGCGCCTTTCTATTCTGAGCTCGACGTCGCTGCGAAATTTATCAGCCTTTGACTAGTACGGCTTACTCCGGATAAATAGGAAACTGACGTCCCGTTGTTCCTCTGCTGAAGTCGCAAACTTTCGTGGTCTTCCTCTATTTCGCGAACCTTGGACTGTTACTTCTGCAGTACCATAAGTGCCTGTCTGGACTTCGCATCTTGACTCGTCAGGTAGTGACTGTTCCCAGGTGACATGTTCGTTGTTGTTCACCCTCAATAGGAGGCTATGGTGTCGATCTTCTATTGTTAAGTGACGGCCACTATGGGATGAGGCTCGCGTCATTTCTGGTAGCTAAAAGCTTAATCAATTTCGTGTTACTCTTCAATGAGGATGAATATACTCGTTATAGTAAAGTCGATAGGTTGGTAAACTGTTGATTTTGTACAATAGAGTGTTGAATTAAGGCAATCACTATACGAATAGCGGGCGACGGTGGGCTGAAGAAACTAGGCCGGCTTTTGTGGGGAACGGGAACGGGAACGGGAACGGGAAAGGGAACAGAATCATAGAATCCCTTAAATAATTAATTAAATAGAAATATAGAAACATTATAAAGTAAGGGACTTTTAGGTCTGTAGGATTTCGGGATACGTAAACTGATAGGAGATTATATAGGAGATTATATTAGAATCCATAATTGATTGAGCTTATACTGGTCCAATATAACATTACTAGCCCCAAGAAAGCGTCAAATAGGGCAATGGCCATAACCATACTCCGTACTCTGTACATGACCACAGACTCAGCGCCTGTTGTGCGTCGTTGTTGGCCGCTTTTCCAATGTTCTCGGCGCACCTCAGATGGCCGACCGCACGGAATTAAACACCGGTGTCTTGGTGGGGAAACGGCAAATTAGCACTTGAAGTTCCGAAGCATATATAGGATGGCTTGAATGCTACAGCACCAGACTAAGCCAGGTTAGGACTCCATTTTATATTCCTTCCATCGCATGCAACCCTCATGTGGGAGTCCCACCTAACGTGGTTTTCCACTCATGTCTTTAATGTAGAAGCCATTCTCATCTTTGTGTTGGAGAGTCCAACTTTTGGACGCGCCCTCACTTTGTAAACTCAAACATAAGCAAATCTCAAAAAGCGGTCAGTAGTGGCACAAGGGCGACATGGCGTAATGCACTAGAGTTGGGTACCGATTATTAAACATGAGAGGAGAGTTGCCTGCGTCTCACGATTGGGCGGTGACATGGGTTGATTAGCCAGCAGAGGCGATATGTCCTGATCAACGAATGACGAGAGAATCATATTCTGTAAAGTGATTTGCTCATCAAGCGAGTGCTGCCAGGTATATTTCTGAAGCCACATTGATGTCACGGACGTCTTTCCTATCCCAGGGCTACATTTTACATGTGCTCCTGTCAGTTATAATCTAAAGAAAAGTAAGGGGCGGCCAGGAAACGGGATGCAGTTGAGTGCAGGGAGGGCTTCGGCTAGTAGGACGTGCAGTATAAGAAATATGTATTCTAGGGCGATGATGAGTAAAAGACACTTGCTCTACAAGTACTTAAACTGTAGCATTTATAGAACAGGGTAAGCTCTTCAATTCCGAGTCTTGGAGGACGTTAAAGCGTACATGATTTCTGGCTATTGTATAGATGTAGTATCTAATAAAAACAATACATCTAAAATGTATCACCATCTTCTTATACCTCTATATGTGAAGTAGGACGTCCCATTCAGATCTTAGCCGTAATTTCAGGAGTAGATATAGGCAGGACCTCGCCTAGTCACTCAGCGGCAACACTGACACATGTTAATACGTATGTTGTAGTTTACAATAAAGACTTACTTACCGAACAATAAGCTTTTTGGCACTCACACGCCCTTCATACAACGCCTTTACACCGTCAACAATGCTATCAAGCCCATTGGGGAGAACTTGAACAGGGTGTGGCTTGAATGTCCCCTTGGCAAGAAGGAAGCTCAGGTACCGATAGAAGAGGTAAGAAAATTCTTCGTCTGCCTTGGCCTGCTCTTCGGTGATGCCACTGTGCTTAATTCCGTATGCTGAACTGACGAATGTTCGCGTAACTCGGACATCGTCTGGAAAGCTCCAGGTGGGGTCCGTGGGGAGATCAACCATGTTGATGTGCCCCCCGCCCGCTGCTTGAAGCACTTCAGTGACTACCTTGTAGCTGTCATTCCCAGAGATCGCATCAAATGCTAGGGTGATTTTTGCTCCATTAGCCGCGTCCATAATCTTTTGCTTAACGCTGCCCTGTCGATAGTCAATGACGTGAGTTGCAGCATTGAGGGATTGGACGTGGCCAATTCCAGAGCCAGCAACTGTAATGATAGGGTAAAGGTTGCTCAACTTTGCCAGTTGTAGCGCGTATGAACCCACAGCACTCGAACCGCCGTAGATAAGGATACCAATGTTCTTCTGACCGGGAGTTGTAGGAAGGGGGACCTGCAGATACTGGAACAGAGCTAATGCCGCCGTAATGAAGGAAAGCGGCGTTCCTGCTCCATCCTCAAATGACACATTTGGGGGTAGGTGAAATGTAGTAGATGCTGGAGCAACCGAGTACTCAGCATAAGTGCCCCCTGGGTGTCCCATACGATGGAAAGCGGCGACTCGATCTCCTGGCTTGTATTCAAAAACATCGGAGCCAACCTCTTCAACAATTCCTGCAACGTCATCTCCAGCATTCAGGGCTTCCGACTCGGCGCGAGCCTTGGTGAACTATTGTTACTTGAGTTAGTAGATTGAACTCGCTGCCTGTATTCCTGAGTTCGACTGCCCACCTTCCAATCCTTGGGGTTCAGCCCAGCGGCTATTACTTTGATGAGTACATCGCTGGGCCCAGGTTTGCTGATTCAAATCAATATCTTCACTCTAAATGCATGCTAATGACAATACTTACGGAATTTCAGCATCCCTCAGGATTCCCTTAAACTCGGGCTTTCCGGAGATGAGGTATTCCTTCATGTTGTGATAAAGCTAGAGTAAGCTTTTGTCTTTTATAGAATAGGAATTGAAATTGCGATAGGGTTGCTGATTGTGAACTAATCTCTGCTCTCGGCAAAGTCTAATGACAGGTGAGTCTTGCTTTAATACAATTTGCACTTTCAGTCACCCGGAGTAACTAATTTTCGCTTATTCACCAGCTTATTCAGTGGGTCGGCCTTGTTACATAGTTTTCTCCGAGTTGAAGACATTTAGGGCCCACAGTTCGATGGCCACCAATCCAGTTCTGTATAGCTTTTGTGGCCTAGAGTAGGGATGTTCTACTGATTGTTGCTAGCTATAGTATATAACCCACCACAATATCGGAAAACTTATTAAGGTCGCTATTTGGAACCTTAATTATTATATATTGTATTAAATATATGTAACTTATCTAGCGAGATTCAATAAAAATGCCTGGCTCGTCCCAGGAGGCTAATCCAGCAAACGTAAACATGGAGTTCATAAAATCGCCGTCAGCCACGTAGTCAGTCTCTTGACAAGGTGTTATATCAGAACTTTCAGCTTGACCTGCAATTGGCACAGGGAACAAGTTATGAGATGTCCCTTCGTTCCCTACGCCTGTGTTGCCAATCTCGCCTTGATAGCCACCCTCCATTGATGTTAAAACGGTACCCGAGCTTGCTTGTAACGATGAGCCATTACTACCAGGCGTGGCAGGTTTGTAGTTTGTTTTTAGACGAGCCAGAATCGCTCCAAAAAGCCGTGCCTGGACCTCGGCAGGGTTACTCGACCGAGCTTTTCGTGTAGCGTTGAAGACAGATGCTTCCTCCGCTGTATGAAGAGATCTGGCAGCATTTGAATATAGATCGCTGATTTCAGCAAGCGTTTCAAATGCATTGCGTGCCGAAACAAGTTGTTGATGACGAGATTGGTTCAGAAGTTTCAGTACCATCATAGCAGAGTAACCTGTCATTAGATGAGCAGTATCCCAGAGAAAGTATAGAATATCTAATTGTCCCATCTTAATCATGTGTTGCAGCACTCCCAACGCAGATGAAAAGCAGAGTTGCATTGTAACTTCGACAGCACCACTGTAAGAGATGTCAGACTTCTCGATGAGTAGAAGTCGATGCAGGAGAACAGAATTAAAGTAGAGCCTTGTATAATCTTGGAAGAATAAAGTCAGGTGAGATTGAAAAGGCTCAGAGTCGGGTACTGTTCTGGGGATTAGTAATGCATCTGTAATAGAAGTGACATTATAACTAACATTCCATGAATTTCGAGCTCCAGTATTGGCCCCACTCGGTCACGGCAACGTTGAAGGCTTCCATAGCTTTCCGAAAAGACTGAAAGCTTGTAGATGCTGAAGAAGGATCTTGTGCTTCTCGCAAATCCGTGATTGCGTCCAGGACAGGGCAAGATATCTGTGTCAGCTCGAAAGTCCCAACCACTTTACTATCCCCTTGAGGATAAGCCCATGGTTCGACAGACAACCACCCTCGAGCCCCTATCTCTTTGTTGATCATTTCCATAGCAACTGGTCGACCGGTGAAGAGGCTTGAACTATAGGTGTAATAGTTTAGTGTATCGAACCTTTTGTGGAATGCCATAAACTTACGATCGGTCGAGATTGCCTAATGCCAGCCAAAGCCTCTCTTGATCTCGCTGTTGCCGAGCCAGGTTGACTTGTGAATGGTCCACAACCTGTGGCTTACATGCGAAGTCCATGCCACCCTGGAATTTATTCCACCTGGCAGAAGCTGCCATTCGTATCGCGAAGCCCAGTAGAGTATAGCCCCGAGTATCATTGACATTTTTCCAGTGATATATACATACGATTGCCCAAATATTCTCAATAGCAGCATCGCAAGTAAGCAACACCTGAGCCAGGAGGGTATCTGAATGCTTTTGGATTGCTGTATAAGATTCTGGTTGGAAAACCCTTGCTGATATAGCCAGAATCGTGGAGAGGAGTAGGGGGGATGTCTCTCGTGTATATGAGAATGTGTAAAGTTGAGGGTCTAGTAGACCCACAAGAGGGTTAAAGTGTTTGAAGAATCTACACCCAGAGTCAATATAACAGAGCCTATGATTTTGCAGGGGTTGAAAGGAATCAGGCCTTACCCCTCGAAAAGATACTGAGCAGATAGTTGACTTAAAAGACGAAGATATATGGGGTCATCACCCCCTTCCCGCATGCCGCCGTCCGAATCAAGGCCTATTTCTGTATTGTTATTTTCGGCAGCAGCTAGAAGCCCCTTCTCAGGGTCGAGGACGGAATTCAGAGAAAGCGCTCGAGTGTCGTCCAGAAGCGAGATAAACGAAAGAGGTATAGACGGGGCTTCGCTGATCTCTGGTTGAGATCTCATGGATTCAGAAAACAGAGTCTCGGCACTCGAAACAAATGAATGGTCGTTGGAGAGCATGCTATTGTCGTTTCTGTGTGAATCGCGACCTGCTATTTGAGCTCTGAGAGGAGCTCTGCTATCGTTTGAACCTGGCAATCGTCCGTTTGAGAGGTGATTATCATCGTTACTTATCACGCCATTTAGGTCTCGGAGCCTGTTCATCTTAGCTCAAATACTCACGGCCTCCTCGGCAGATGTTGCATTATGATCCTAATCATCTTAGGCATACCTTTCATCCATCTGCTCTCGGCGCCAAAGCCCCCGGCGATGTGGCTCATATACACAATCCCTTTCTAACCTGACACAACGGTCGCATCGATCATTTTCTACGTTTGACTTTATGCACTTCGTCTTCGCCCGGCGACATGTTATACATGCGACACCATACGGTCTACCAAATGGTTAAAGATGCAATCTCTATGTCATTGGATCACTTACCTCCGATTTTTGGAAGGCCCAGCCTGATGAGTGCCTGCGTCATTGAGTGCAGCAGACATAGATAGTCTTTCTTCTATGAGGCAAGAACTTAAGGAGTCTTCCGTTTATGAAGGGTTGCCCCAGGCTGTAACACGAAAAGCGAATTGTTTAGTTGTGTGAGTTGTGAGGTTCCTGGAGGGAAGTCGTTGGGGCAAATTGATTACTCATCATTCTCTAAGCCTTATCTTCGCATTTCTGTGTCAAAGGACCCCACTTGGAGCATTATAATTTATCCGTTGGCTCGAGCTGGGGGAGACAGAAACCCCCGAATTTATAGGGGAAGGTGTGCTCAATCCAGGTACTAGTTAGGCGCCGCAGCAGCTATTTCCTACAGTCATATATAGTTGATAACAGTTATATCATTGCCAAAAGCTTTAATTTAATGACTTTAGCGATTTCCCCTCTTTTTAACGCGATAAGAGCGATGAAATATTGAAAATGCCGCAAAACGCACCAAAAATCGGGTCCCACCTTTTTGTGCCCAACTAAGCAAGCTTAGTTGGCCAGCCTGTGCAAGCAGGGATACTTTAAAATTACAACCGAAATGGTTAAAACCTCTAAGGGTAGAACTCAACACAACACAACATGAATATACCAATCTGGATCAATAGACCGAATACACGTAATGTCTAACATAGTGTTGTATTTACCAGTGGGCTGCTTTAAATTTTTGCCGAAGCTACGTCCAGCGACAGGGCAGAAGTGTCTAAAGGTATACCAAGCAATTAGTAAAACTATATATCAACGTACTATATGGTAGAAGTCGAGCATTCTGTAAAACTCGTGTAGAGAAATTCGAACTCTTACCCAGGATAGCACACACAGCGCAGCAGGAGGAGAAGGGGTTGCTACCAACTGGCACTGAAACAGACCGCCGTACATCCGAGTCTTATCTGCTTGTATCATAGAGAGGGAAAACCACAGCGCACTCGAGCAGGGTATTAACGTTAGATTAATTCTTAATTCACTAAGGTGCTGAAACATACACTTCATGACTTTGGTATCCCTATTTGATACTCTACGTGATTATAAGACGAGCTCATTTTTTTCATCATAAAAGCCAGCGGCAAGGTTGATTAACTAATTACTAGTCGGGTTGCTAGTTAGGTAACAAAACACTGCCAAGTTGTTTCTCAAACTTCGACCGCCATTACTAGTGGCCCCTCAATTTTCTTTATTTTCCGACCTTCCCACCACGACATCAAACCTGCAAACATAGCAACACAGCAGCCTAGTGCGATGAAAGTTCCGGTGGCCCATGTCTGATGGTCTTATGTCAGATTTGCACGATATTCACTTCCGAACGCCACTTACAGGCCTGTTGATTCTATCATATGCCCACATGTAATAGCATAGGATGGCTTGCAGAATCGTGTTCAGCACCATCATCCAAATGATGAACCCTAGCTTCCACAGCGGAGTTGGTGGTGCTTGCTCACCAGTAAAGGTCACAATATGCGTAGCACCATCAGTTTTGCTTGTCGAGGCCATTTCTAAGTTATTTTGGTCAGTGTAAGTCGGCGGTGGGCGAAACCAGGACTTGTTTTGTTCAGCAAGCCTCTTCATTGAATCTTGATTTTTAAAAAAGGTCGCCCTTATAAAAAAAAAGAGATCACGGAAGCGCCATGGCGCAAGCCCAAACCCCGTTATGCAAAATAATGCATTAAGAATTTGACTGTCAATTTCTAGCCATTTCTTGCGAGGTGAGTTAATATCATTAGCGCTTGGGTGGTTCATAGCAGGGGCCGCATTCAGCAGGAGAAAGAAAAGCATGGCCTGTATAGGAGTTAGTCGAATAATGAAAGGTAAGTTATTCAAGTTTCCATATATGTCGTATACTTACTCCCCATGCCTACGTCGGTGACTCAGTATTCTGACATTGTATATGCTAGCAATTCCTGAACTTACGACAATATTGAGGAAGTAAATAGTGAGGAGAAATCCGGATGGCGTTTTAAAGAACTTCCAAAAGGCTTTAAAACCATGAATGATTGTCCGTCCCCAATTCTCCTTCTCGCCGCCCTTGTGACGCTCATAGAGGCTCTGTCGGCGTTGGCGCGAATGACGATGACTTTCTTCCAAAGTTGTAGGATCTCTTCTGGGGCCGATGACTTCCTCCGGCATGGCGTTTTCTGTGAATGGAGCCTTGGTGAATACGGGGTTCGTGAAAACAGGTCGGTTTGTAGTAGAAGTCGCCAGTGCCCACTCGCCGTCATGATTCTGTACTGCAAAACGGGCCGAGTGGCCCTGCGTGTTAAATGATATATTTGTGCCTCCCGATTCAAGGTTACGGAGCTCTTCGAGGTTTGGTGCTTGAGCTATGGCTGTGCCTGCTGCCTGCCACACACCTAACTGAGGATTTGCATTCATGATCGATACAGAAAGGGTGCGAGCGCGACCGACAGGGCCGTCACCTCTGTGAAGTTGCTTAGCCATAACAGGTGCATAGATTTACTCGATCGAAGGAAATTACTAGGCAATACAGGCGTACGGGTTGGGACTGCCGATTTAAGAGGCTTCTAATCGCTACTTGATGCCGAGAAGAGGCCAAGGCCGGAGGAATGATCGCCGGCTTACTCACTTTTTAAGCGACACGCTACATGAGCAGGCCGAGCAGACCCATAATGGATGACTGTAATTTTAAGAGCACACATTATTGATCACTCAGCAATAAGGCGCCATCTGAGAATGATTGGATGCCATAACCTCAGTGATGGTAATTTATATATTTAACTTATCTGACATGACGAGTATTCCGGACATCAATTCATGAACCCCCTTGCCGAGATCAGAAACCACTTCATCAGTCTTGCTTTCACATCGATCGTTCTTAAACCGACCATTTCCACTATTAAAATACCGAAGATGCCCCCTGGAGGGATCAGGTCCGATGGGACTGGGCACATTGCTCTCGATGATGTCGAACACGCACCGTCTGGCAAGGTCGACGACCAAGGTCGCGTTGATGTCCGTTTTCACGACAGCCCGCACATACTCAAAGCATGGTGCAAGCGGTTCCAGTTCAAGTTTGGCGGAGACACAGCAGATGCGCCACTTTCACATGCCGAGACGACATGTGGAAACGCTGCCCCCGGGATTGCTACACTGGCCAGCCCGCGCCTCAACATTGCCATTCATGTTGTTGGCTCCCGCGGAGATGTTCAACCTTTCATCCCAATCGCCCAAATGCTGTCTAGGCCACCTTTCAACCATCGAGTGAGGATCTGCACACATCCTGTCTTTAAGGACTTCATTGAAGAACAAGGTATTGAATTCTTCAGCATCGGCGGCGATCCGGAGGCACTGATGGCCTACATGGTGAAAAACCCAAGCTTACTGCCGAGTCTTAAGAGTGTTAAAGATGGAGATATTAGTAAGAGGCGGAGAGAAATGTGGGAGATCATGCATGGCGCATGGCGCAGCTGTATCGAGGCTGGTGATGGAATGGCCGGCGCGATGAAGGCAGCTAATATACAGTCACCTAAAGATCTCTTTATTGCCGATGCTATTATAGCTAACCCCCCATCTATGGCTCATATACATTGCGCTGAAAAGCTGGGTATACCATTGCATATTGTTTTCACTATGCCGTGGTCACCTACAGAAATATTTTCTCACCCCTTAGCTGCTATGAGTTATGGTGATGCAGATGCAGCAGTGGCTAATTACCTGTCTTTTATGATGCTTGAGCTTCTGACGTGGCAAGGGTAGGTTGTGATAAAAGATTTGTCGATATCTGTCTTGTGCTGACACAATTATCTGAGGCAGGCTTGGAGACCTAATTAATAAGCTCCGCACCCAGATATTACGCCTTGATCCGATCAGTCCCATGTGGGGGTATCAGCTTCTCTCCAGGCTCCGTGTGCCACATAGCTATCTATGGTCGAAATCTTTAATTCCCAAGCCGTCTGACTGGGCCTCTCACATCAATGTCACCGGCTTTTCATTTTTACCGTTGGCATCCTCTTATACCCCCCCGCCAGACCTAGTCACATTCCTAGAAAAGGGTACCTCTCCCATATATATCGGATTTGGCTCAATAGTGGTTGAAGACCCGCAAGCCCTTACGAACTTAGTCTTTGATGCTGTCAAACTTGCCAACGTTCGCGCTGTCGTCTCTCAGGGCTGGGGCACGCTAGGCGGTGAAGACGTCGGCGTACCAGAAAATGTATATCTTATTGGCAACTGCCCTCACGACTGGCTCTTTCAGCGCGTTTCTGCTGTTGTGCATCACGGGGGTGCTGGCACCACGGCTGCAGGTATTGCTGCTGGGCGGCCCACTGTTGTTGTTCCCTTCTTCGGCGACCAGCCATTCTGGGGACAAATGATAGCACGAGCAGGCGCTGGTCCAACTCCAATACCTTTCAAGAAAATGACAGAAGAGTCTCTAGCGGCAAGTATACTGTTTGCTCTCAATCCAGAAGTTAAAGAAGCAGTACAAAGACTGGCACAGACCATCATGCAGGAGGACGGAGCCAGCAATGCAGCTATGGATTTTCTAAACCGATTAGGTGTCGACGACCTCCGGTGCGACTTGTGCCCAGACAGGCTGGCGATATGGAAACACAAGTCAACTGGCACTCGTCTCAGCGCTTTCGCCATGACCTGCCTAGTCGACAAAAAGTTAGTCCAGCCGAACGACAGCAAGCTTCTTCAGCACAAGCACTGGTATGTTAATGAAGGTGCTGAGCACCCTATAATCGGTGCTGTGGCAGCTGCCTCCGGACTTTTCACAGCTCTAGGTACGGCGGCGAGTGACTATCATGGCCGCCTAAAAGGGCGCCATAGGCCGGTAGCGTCTTCGAGCGAGACACTTGATCAACCTTCATCATCTGCGACCATTGTCGATGAAGGTGCAGAATTTCCCACGTCCTCAAGGGATAATACCAAGGGCCATGATGGGATCCTCAAGGGATTCTTGAATTCCAATCCACTGACTCCCATCGAGATGGAAACCATAGCTTACAAAATAGCTACCAAGTCGCTTCGTACAGCTGAACCAGATGTTGCCAAAACTCAGAGAGCGCCAACAGCGTATGATAGGCAGAAAGCGGCTTGGCGAGCACAGGAACAAGGTATAAATGGCCATGCGTACTACATTGCTCGCGCCACGGGACGATTTGCTTTCGACGTAACCAAGGCAAGCCTGAAAGCGCCTGTTGCGTTTTTTTACAATATTGCGAATGGCTTTCACAACTATCCCTCGTACAGTTTCGGCGCGACAGAAGTACGACGGCGTGGGGAGATCACCGGTTTAGGAAGTGGTCTCCGGGTAGCAGGCGAAGAATTCGTGCTGGGATTCTGGGACGCCTTTAGCGGTGTTGTTATGAAGCCATATGAGAGCACGAAGGATGAGGGCGCAAGGGGGTTTAGCAAAGGCGTGCTTCGTGGCGCGAGGGGTTTTGCATATAATCTTGGAGCTTGTGAGTTTCCCATTGTAATCTGGCCACCTCAAGGACGACAAACTCCCTGCGCAACGCAATACTAACAGAAGTAACAGCAATATTTGCTGTACCAGGCTACGCCCTCAAGGGAGTTGAAAAGGAGCTAGCAAAGCATCGGCTTACTACTTTGAAGAGCGAGGTTTTGTTAATCAGATTGAGACAGGGTATAGAGGATTTTCGGAATGCTTCTCCAGAAGAAAGGGCTGCAGTGGTGACATTATGGGAATCAAGGCGTAAATAGTTTTCTGTCCCGCCACCAGATATTTTGAAGTACCTCGAAACATCTAGAAATAGTCTAACATACTTGTTATAGGGCGTATGGGATTAAATCTCTAAATTTACTTGTTTTTATCCAATGAACTGTACAGTCACAGTTACCCGCTGCTATAAAGTTTGTCTTATATCAAAAAAAGAAGTGCATATCATGCCAGGCTGTCTGTTCTCTTATCCAAGGTATGGTGAGTGGGTAAATACAACTATAGCCTGATCCGCAATCCGACTTTTACATATATTTGCTGCAATCGAATGCTGTTCTGTACTCGAAGCTTAGGGTCGGCCACCAAGACGTTTGTATCCACGCCAGGACGTGATGGAAACCAAAGTCTCAACCCTGAACGTGAACACTCTGATGATCCAAATCCCATGCTTACCTTGATCGGAATGCTGAGATATAAGAAACGGCCATGCAATCCTAAATACTCGATGTTATGAAATCAGTTATTCACCTGAAAGATTGGTTTGAAGATACATTTATTTGCCCGCACGAAGGAAGGCTGATTGGTTTACCGCGGCAAAATATGTGTCTGTGATGTTAGGTATTTCAAAATATGCAAGCCCAAGCTGCCCCGCTTGGCTCAACAGGGTATACTCCATTGAATGCAGGTCGGGTCGTAGATAATCAGCCCGAGTCGGGATTTCTCACATAATCGCCCGGATACATCCCACCGATTCCCTTTCGCACTGACTCAAAAAGACAATCGCTTCAGCCCGACTCCGGTGTACCTCTACATGCACTCCTTTTGTGGTTACTAAACAGCCCAGGCTCCTCTCTCAAATTAGCGACCTGATTTAACTTAACACGCCTCATAAGCCTAGCACTTGTCGAGCCTCGTAATCAGACCAAGCAATATTTCGGGATAACTTCCACTGGTACGTCTCCTGGTCTTCAGGTCGAGAATACGCAACGTTCGGCGCAAAGATCCTAATTAACGTGCTCTGGTCGCGAACGTTTCTGCTCGCTATTATTGGCAAGTAGCAACGGTCTATTTGTGGCCACAGTTCAACTCACAGAGTGGATTCAACATGTTTAGTCCCAGTCAAACAGCTGCCGCAGATGGCAATGACTTGAGGGACGGTGGCCATCAGACCAGCTCTGCTGAGGAAACACCTCAGTCGGTCGAGAATCCATACTTCACTAACACAGACACAACTACACTACCGCGTCGAAAGCTTCCAATGTGGCTCGATCATTTCAACGCTAGAGATCTCAAGATGTTTTTCAGATGCTCAGTTGCTATGTGGATCATGACCGTTTTTATCTACATTACCCCTATCCAAGATGAAATGGGCCAGGCGTCTTTTCTTGGTTGGTAGGTTTTTTCCGTCGTCTGTTGACCACAGAACCTCGGCTCTGTTTCTTTTCATGATTATGCTTCCGTGCTGACCGCTTTCAGCATTGTCTTATGGCTTGCACCACCATCAGGCATGATATTTATAAACCTGATAGCTGCTGTCACCGTAATGCTGGGAGTCACAACCGCATGGGGTTGGGGTCTAATTACCATGAAGGCTGCACTAGCCACTCGATCGGACGCGCATACACAGTCTCGGCTTGCCGAGCTTCAAAGAATGGCGGCATCTCAGAATGCCACTGACCCTCATATCTTTGCCAAGGTCAAGATTTTGAACGGTTTCATGCTGGACTTGAACGTGACGGCGACGTACTTCTGTATGATATGTTTGTACCTGTACATGATCGTAAGTGAACCGGTGACCAGCGAGCAAGATATGAATACTCAACTAACTGTCTAGGCTCGCCTTCGCGTAGCTGCTCCGAAGCTCAGGCTTACGCAGATGATGGGCTGCATAGTCAGTGCTGTGTTTCTCACGCAGGCGCCGCTTTTACCAAGTTTCGACGGAAATATTGCGAGGCCATTGGTTCTTCCCTGCGCTATCGCTGAAGGCATTGCCATGGTTTGCAGTATCTTTATCTTTCCATCCTCCTCTGCATCTGAAGCTCTCAACATATTTAAAGACCTGCTCGCGCCGATGCCCACATTTCTGGATGCCTGTTACCTCGGACTCAAATATCCTAGTACTAAAATGAACACTGACAGGTTAACTGGGGTAAAGTTGAAACTCTTGGCATCACACAGTCGGCTGAAATCCATAAGTGCATTTCTTCCCATTGACTTCTCTATGGGAAGGTGGAATGGAGATGACTTGATCAACCTCACTATACCGCTACAAAATCTCATTGTTGAGTTCATTAGCCTGGTCGAGATACACAGACAAGCAGAAGCCCATAAGGAAAGATCCGAGAAGGCTTTGGCCTTGGCTTCGATGCAAGCTGGTCAAGGCGATCTTGAGACGGGACGACATCAGATGAACCAAGAGGCTGAGTTCCACATACGTTCAAAAACCTCGCAACATGTTGAAGAAGCGGAGCGAAATCTCCGGGCGCTTTCTGAGCCAACTAAGTATTTGATTGATACATGCAAAGAGTCTCTGACAGCTATCAACGAAGCTCTGATCAATGCAAGTACTTTCAAACAAAATCCCGGCTACAAAAGCTCGTTGCAAAGACACGTTGCAGTCCTTGAGAATTTGAGAGAACAAATCAAAGTATTTAGTTCCTCCACTTCTGGGTATTTTTCTCCATCGTCTTTTCATATTTTTAACGACGATGGTATTGTCCAAGACGAATTTGGCACTGTTCCAGGTCTCACGGGCCTCATGATGGGGCTGCTCGTCCAAGAGAGACTATGTCAACTAGCGGGTGCCCTGTCACAGGTACAATCGAGAGTTATCGAACTGGAGAAAAATCACAGCTCCTTCAGGCTTTGGCTGCCCACTCGAATGGCTTCTGTTTTACGTTGGATGTGCACGACAGAAAACTCAGGAGGAATACCCGCTGGAGATATTGACGACAGCAGAATTGTCCGTAGCCCTACGACTGCATCAGCGCATCACGGTCTGTCGGTAGGACTTCAGACAAGCCCAGATGCCAAGTCAAGCCGGCTAGAGCTCACTTCAATGAGAACAGCTCACAATCGCAGAAGGGGCAGAGCTAGTCAGTCCCTGTTGGTAGTCGCGCGCTGGCTAGGAAATGCTGAAGGGATGTTCGCCCTTCGTATGGTGATAATGACTATCGCTCTGTCCATCCCGGCCGTCGTTAGTTCCAGAGCAGGCTTCTATTATCGAGAAAATGGCCTGTGGGCTGTTATTATGGCGCAGCTCACTCTACTCCCATACACGGCGGATGTTGTATACGGGATTGTTGTGAGAGTCGCCGGGACAATCGTTGGTGGAGTCGCTGGAATGACTGCATGGTATATCGGTTCCGGCAGCGGCCCAGGGAATCCTTACGGAGAGGCTGCCGCCATGGCTCTGGTGATTCTCCCCTTCATGTGGTGGCGCGTCTTTTCCTCTCTCCCGTTTATGCCTGCGGGAGTCATGATGGGAATAACCGCGCACCTTGTTGCTATCTACAGCTGGATCGATACGCACAATGAACCCTATGGAAACCCTGGCAAGGGTTATGAAGTTTTCTGGAGGCGCCTTACACTGGTTCTCATTGGTTTGAGTGGCACTTTTGTCACCAATTTCTTCCCAAAGCCTCCTTCTGCCAATCGCCACTATCGACACCAACTTGGCAAAAGCCTTATTAGCATACGAGACCAATACGCACTCTTTGTGTCTAATTGGGAGGCACCTGCACAAGACTTACATGCTGTGGCCGAGGAAGAGTCTCTGAGAGCGATAGAGGATCTCCTGTCTATATCAGGGCCAGTTAAGCTAACCATGTTCGAATTCTCATCCTCCAATTTCGATACCCATGCGCTCGGCCGCGTATGCCAGCTCTGTATGCTCATACAACAGTCTGTCACGCAGCTCTTAGTGTACACGACAAGGTTATCAGACTCACAGCGGAAATCAGTAATTCAATCCACTGATAAATCCGAGGAAAACATGGTTGTTGAGGTCATGGCAGTCCTCACAATAGTTCAACAAGCTCTAAAAACAGACGATCCGCTTCCTGCTGTGTTACCAACGCCGTTATTTACTAGAGAGGTTGTATTCACTAGACGCCGCATTCAAAGGGTGCTTGACAACAGTGAATTCAGCAAGTATTATATCATGGACAACGAGGGCTTGCGAAAATATGTTGTGCTACTGAACGCTCTCCTTCAGATGTTTGCGGCGCTGGACGAATTGGTCTTAGTTGTAAAGAGCGCTGTCGGCGAGACAAGTAATATTGCTATCCTTGAGGTATAGGGTCCTGAAATTTGGACTGTGTTTTTCATCTTTTTTTTTTTCTCTTTCTTTTTTTCCCCCGCGTCTGCTGGTCTTAATCAGCACAAGTAAGATAATCAAGATAACTTGAAGAAGAATCAGGAATAGCTCTGCTACTGTATATAAGCTAGAGAACGGAATCAGGAATTGTACATGTTGGACTCCGCCGCATTTGAAATTAAATTATTTATCTACTGTAATTTACCTCAAATACATTTTCAACATGGCGTTCTCAATAAAGCTGTGACTTGGTCTGCTGGTCTGGGACGACAGCGCCGAAGCCAGTTAATCGAATTGACAAACAGAGATCTGTCAAGATCTGTCAACTGGAGCAAGCAGAGTACAGGGCCTACAGCGAGTTGCAAGCATGTTTGTTCGGCCTTTTCGCAGCATCTTCAATGTCAAACAATTAAAATGCATGACAAAAGTCAACAAATTCTGCCCCTTGCACTAAGCGAACGAGATCTCCAATTGAGTTTAGATCAGATAAAAACCCACTGAAGTCACTATCCCAACCAATCAAACTCTCGCCCACCATTCTCCAACATCCGGTATCGGCAGAATTTCATAACCAAGTGGAATTCACTCTGGGGCCGCGAGAAGAAATTAGACGACAAAACTCCAATGAAGCTCAATTGACTGACTTATATCGTAGACATGCTCCGCTTCTGTGGTCTTGGCAGGCAAAATCGGAGGTAATACAGCTGAGACGGAGAAAATTTCACATTGTGACAAAATGTACATCTCGGAGTTACTTTCCTTTGTTTCTTAATATTCGGAAGGTGAACACGAGCTCGATTATCTGGTAAATTGCTACTATGCTTGGTACCGAAAAGGTTGATGACCAGGAGGGTCAGGTATTTGCTGGTGAAGTTCATGATGACCCTGGTCATGCTCATGATGCTGTTTTCGGAAGACTCACCAATGATGGACCAAATTACCGCAACGCGAGTATACTCTACCTCTTTATCTTCCACTTTATTAATTGTATGTGTAGGTTGGTTGGGTGGGCACGGCTGGTCTGATGATGAAGACGCAGCTTGGCCTTGGAATCTTGTCCATCCCGTCTGTGTTTGACACGCTGGGAATGATCCCTGGCCTCATCTGTCTTTGTGCTGTCGCTGCGATTACGACCTGGTCAGATTACATAGTCGGCACTTTCAAGCTTCGGCATCGTGAAGTGTACGGTATTGATGATGCGGGTGGCCTGATGTTTGGTCGTGTTGGGCAGGAAATCTTTGGCTTTGCCTTTGGTCTCTGTAAGTCAAAATTCACGTATCCTTCAATATTAGGGCGGATGAACTTCTACTGACACCTGATGGTCTAGACTGGACGTTTGTATGCGGATCGGCAATGCTTAGCGTATCAATTGGCTTCAATGCTGTCTCTAACCACGGAACTTGTACTGCCGTCTTTGTCGCAGTTGCAGCTATCACTGGCTTCATCTTCGCCAGTATCCGAACACTCGGGAAGCTAAGCTGGCTCGCCTGGCTAGGATTGATCTGTATCATCTCTTCTGGTTAGCATATGCCCGCACCCCTATCTTGAGAATACCTTGCTAAAGGCCCAAACACAGTCATCATCCTTACAATTGCCGTGGGTATACAAGATAGACCTTCAGCTGCACCCAAAGATGCGGTTTGGGTATCGGACTACGAGTTGTTTAAGAAGCCAAGCTTCACCAACGCCATGTCTGCCATTTGTGCATTAATCTTTGCCTATGCAGGTACCCCAGCCTTTTTCAGCATTGCAGCAGAAATGAGGGACCCTAGACACTATACGAGATCTCTGATCCTGTGCCAAACAGTTATCAGTGCTTGCTACATTGCAATTGGCTGTGTGGTATACTATTTCTGTGGCTCGTATGTTGCCTCTCCAGCTCTCGGATCTGCAGGCGTCTTGATCAAGAGAGTCAGTTATGGAATTGCACTTCCCGGACTTATAGTCACAACTATGTTGACTTGCCATGTAAGTACCTACTTGCAATACGCATGAAAAATGTTTCTAATGCTGTCGATGGTCTAGCTGGCGAGTAAACATGTGTTCGTCCGTATCTTGCGAGGCTCCAAGCATCTCGCGGCCAATACCATCACCCATTGGGCATCTTGGATAGGATGTACTTTCGGCATCACAGTCGTTGCATATGTGATAGCCAGCGGTATCCCCATCTTTGGTGGGCTTGTTTCTCTCATCGGCGCGTTGCTTGCCACATCACTCTCATTCCAGCCTATGGGATGCATGTGGCTCTACGATAATTGGAAGCGTGGGAAGCAAGACCGCTCGATAACTTGGTCTATCGGGGTGCTCTGGAGCGTCACCATCATCGTCCTGGGGACATTTTTAACTATTGCTGGGACATATGCTTCCGTGGTCGACATTATAGCCTCGTACAAAGTATCCGGCGGTTCAGCAGCATGGTCGTGTGCTGATAACTCTGGCTCTTCATAGTTCGGAATTGATAGATACTCAAGTTACTATGTACCTCTTATGTTTGCGATACATAGCGATGGAGACAACTGGCAACGGTTGCAATTGGCGTTTCCCATATCGTATTACACAATTGGCGGTATTTGTCTCCCACTCTAAAACAAATCATCAAGGCTTACAGTCATCTCCACCCCGTCGAGAATGCCGAAATCACTAGCCCTATCAACCATAACTCCGTTAGTAAGCCAAGCCACACTAGCTTGAGGTGACTCCCTTGATGGATTCGGAGTAACAAATACAGGAGGACTAGGCATACGGCCTATCTGACCTGGAGCGTGGCTTGAGCCATACATCCCTCCTGATGCGGTACAGAGACACACAGTCAAACGCTTACTTGCTGTAAGTCGCGTATCATTTTCCAGAACCTCCATCTCTTGCTGAAGCCTCAAGCCAGATCGCGTGCTGCGTCAAACTCCGGTCGTACGGTATCTCGGTATACACAGGGTTCGAGAGCAACAGCCAGGAAGATGACACAAGAGAAAATGTCAGGAAATGGTTAAAACATACTTGTTGTGTTTGGTGCATATCCATTGTTTTGGTTGAGATGGTGAAGCATGTACGTGACATGGATGCATTTCTCATTATTCGGGCATAGATAGGCTTCCGAGTATTGTAATTGTCGATATGCATACCTGGATATGCTAAACCGTGACCTCGAGGGGAGGGTAAGCAAGGGAACTCACAAACCCTGAATCCGGGAAAGATCATGCTAGACTAAGAGCCAAAGCTCAAAGACGTGGAGACGACGTCCATCAGCCTCATTATGCTGTCTGGTGGATATGAGACATTCTCAACGGTGACTACCAGTGCTATAGCCTACCTCGCAACTGTGATAAGTTTGAGAGACCAAAGAGGCTCCAGCCCCAATACACAAACGTAAAGGACACAGATTAACACATATGGAGCCCTGATCATTACATGTTCACTTTTGGACTAGGATGCCGTATGTGTGCAGGCTTGCATTTAGCAAACTTTGAGCTATATCTCGTATTCATGCAAGTGATTGCTAGCTTCGAGCTCTCAAGAACGGATAAGATCGACAATAACCCGCTGACCAACGTTGAAGACTTGACTAGTCTTGTGAGTACGCCGAGATGTACCGAGTCACCTTCGAGCTACGAAACGATGCAGTCTTGAGGGCTGCGCTCGCGCAGGTTGTTGATGAATAAGTAGTGTATTGTGTGGTGTTGATGGTGAGAAAAGCTGATGTTGTCATGGGATCACCATGTCCCGCCATCCCCGCCATTTGTATTATCTGTTACTCCGCAATCTTGTCGCAAATGGCATTCTGGGGAAGTTCACAATGCATGCTTGGTGAACAACCATGCCATTGAGAATTCGAGGAATTTATATCTCATGTAATAATAATATTAGGAGGTATATTGCACCGGAACCCTATCTTATCAGCAAAAGTACTTTTCATTAGCAACAAGGAAATACACTTTCAATAAAACTACATTAAGATACATCCTCCCGAATTGCTGTCAACACCAGACAACTCGGAGACGAAACTCAAGCACGCCAAAATCCATTTCCATTTCTAGAACTGAGCTCCTGCCGTTCTAAGCTAAGTCGGTACTGAGGTTAAGCTGAGGGACCAAGAGTTCGGGCTGAGGTGGGCTGAGCTTAGGCTAATCCTTAAGGTTGTGAAAACCATCCATGACCCTGGTCGGCCACCCTCTATCCAGAGATGAACCTAGATACTTGTATCAAGTCCGCTTCAGACAAATACAACATATTGCTAGCTAATCTGATCCCTTCCGAGGTACTAGAGAATAGTCAATCACTGCTGAAATTCGAACATGTCATATGCATTGCAGCTTCAGCTCATAATAAGGATTTTATTTTCTTGGTACGAAAGACTGGCTTAAGTAACTAAAGCTTAGAATTATCAACGGACCATGCAGAAACCGCCATTTACTGAATAGATTTGCCCGGTAATAAACTTGGCATCATCTGATGTTAAGAATATCAGTACAGGCGGTATCTCCTTAACATTGCCCATTTGTCCACCCAAGGGAATAGCCACCTTCATTTCCTCAGCGTGAGCAGCCCGTTCTTCTTCCGTCATCCGGCCTAATACCTGATCATATAGAGGTGTCTTAACAAGCGGAATCACGGAGTTGGTGCGAATATTGTAGGGAGCCCAACTGGCGGCCATTCCTCGGGTCAGCGCGTGGATGGCCTCCAGCTCAGTACTCTATGGTCTATGCTCAGTAGCTACCGATCTACTCGTCGGTTTACAGGATATGGGCTTGTCAAGTATACCTAACTGTTAGCTCTCTGAAGTATATCCCCAAGGCGTGCTGCCCCTCAATCAGCAGGGAAATCTCACCTAGCGGTTTCGATTAACTGGTTACTGTTCCTTCCGAAAGTCTATCCATAATCCGAGAGCTGACCACCCACCGCTATCCGATCCGATAGCCCTTAGTGAGATCCGATGCAAGGATGCCACCCAATCGGAGAGTTCCACCAGATTTTGTATTACAATGTTACAATGTTTTCTCGGGTCCACGGACGAAAGTGATTCCCCAGACTTCCAACTAGAAACAATTCCCCACATAGCCACTAAAGCACGCAGGTTTCCGCGCTCCTGGCGCGGGTTAGAACTCTTGACTTACCCCGCAGGAATAAACCCCGCCAGCGCTCCCAAGTCTGTTTACGATCTCTACAAGAGGGCGTTCCTAACACCGTCTCTAGGTTCGGAACTCTCGGGGAGATAGGAACAAGCAAGTCTACGGAGTGTATCCTAGTAACTAAAACTCTTCATTTCTGTATTCCTTGACACCATATAAAGGAACTTTGTTCCATGATGTGTCAGGTTTAGTACTTAATCTGAAGCTTGTTCTGAACCCTCAGACTTACATCCAAGTACCAACCATATTATTTCGCAGTCCCCCTCACTTGCCGGCACAAGATTCCAGAAAATGTCTTCTCGTCGTAATGTAGAGTTCCGCACCGTGGACGGGACCATCCTCCGAGGATGGTTCTACAGCTGTGGCAGAGACCAAAAGCGTCCTTGCCTTATCATGGCTCAAGGCGTAGGTCCAGTCGTCTAGCTTCTATATCCAGTCTGCTAATGTCAATGCAGCTTTCAGGATTGAAGGAGCAATTCCTCCCATCTTTCGCCGAACGCTTCCAGGCCGCTGGATACAATGCCTTGGTGTTTGATCATCGCAACTGGGGCGCTAGTGAAGGCACCCCTCGTAATGAGACCGACCCTATCCAGACATCTCGCGACTTTTCGGATGCCTTCGACTATGTTGCTTCATTATCAGATGAGGTAGACCCTACTAAGATTGTCTTTTGGGGTAGCAGTGTATGCGGAGGTAGTGTGATCCACGCTGCAGCTGTCGAGAGACGAATTCGAGCAGTCATCAGCCAAGTCCCCTTTGTATCCGGTCAAGCCTATGCCAGCGCCTTTGGTCCTCATCTCCCAGGGCTTTACGAGGCCCGGAGGCAAGTCAAACTTGGTAAAACTCCACCACTCATGAAACTATTCCCCCACACCTCCGAGATGGCGGTAAAGGGAGATCCCGACGCCTGCTTCAACGATCCCAACATCGTCGAGTCTATCAAGTCGCTTGAAAACGATAATATCTCCTGGGTCCCTGATGCTACCCCTCAGACCTTGCTCCACCTCCTCGCTTTCGAGCCCAAGGCTTTCATTCAACGCATCGCGCCGACTCCGTTCTTGCTCGTCATTACAGATAATGATATTACGGCAATTACCTCTGAGCAGCTTGCCACGTATGAGCGAGCGCGTGAACCAAAACGGGTACATATCATAAGGGATGCTGGCCATTTCGATCCCTACTTCGGCGAGCACTTCAAGGCCAACATCGAGGCACAGCTGAAGTTTCTGAAGGAGTACGTTTAGATGAGCAACGCTCATCAGATTCTTGAAGATGAAGAAGAATGGACGACTGCGTCTCGAGGGCAGGTTGGTGTAATCTGGCCTCTCCTCCCAGTGTTGGCAAGTGTGTTGGCTGTATGACAGGAAGAATCTGGAATGAGCATCTTCATTATTGACATTCCGGCTGTCACTTGGCGGTATGGTTTCGAAATGTGTATGCTGAGGCGTGGAGAATACAGATAGTGTCTTTAGTTAAATTTATATAGCCCATATATATAACTCTAGCCACCGGTCTTATGAGAAAGTCACACATCTTGTTATTGGATTTACAGGAGTCGTGGCCAGACAAGCTGCAGATCGCAGGCACAACCTTTCACCTGCTTCGTACCATGGCCCGGAGCTAAAGAGTAAGCGAAAGATAAGGCTCAGGGTCCCAGATCCTTCTTTCGCATGCCCCGACTCAATTGACGAGGATGACGTCTGTCCGCTCGGCAGAGCTTTGCGGAAATCCAGGGAGCCTGGGAAGCCGGCCCGGCTCCGTCTGGCGAGCTTTTGTGTTTTATTATCCCCTATGCAACAGCCTCAGGAATATTTGCCTCGAGGATATAGCTTGTTTTACGTTCTATAGAGCTAGAATAGCAGCTAATAACTAATGGCTGTACACGAGAAATCCTTGTGATCCATTTGCATTATCGTTACCCGCTCGATCCCAATCACCAGAAGTAGACATGTTAGTGGTTATCAATGTCGAAGAAGGCGAGGTAAACACAGCCGAGTCGAACGAAGAAGACCCGCCGCCTTCGCCGCTGAGACCCGAACATGATAGCAGCTGGCGCTCAGTTCTGGACAAAACCGTACTCAATACTGCGCACTTCTATCTTTCTTATTTCTTATTGCATTGAGGGTACGCAAGGTACGGTGGCGACTTCTATACAGATTCACTCTAAATCACACATCAAAAACCAAGATCCTTTGCTGCATTCAGGAACCAGAAGCTCACATTGTCCCGCAGCATCTCTTGAATCCAGATTGGCAAGCCGCGAATCATCGATGCCCAACCGACAGTACTAGGTACCGGGATATAACCCCCATAACCCGACACCACTTGCTTAACAACAGCACTCGCAACCTCATCTGGAGTAGTGATTTGGCCAAATCTTCCAGTGTCGATCAAAGCTTTTGCCATTGGGGACTTGACTGACCCTGGGAAAACAATGCTATTTTACCATTCATTAGTAGACGTAAACTCAAAATTTCGCCAAGATGAGTTGTACCTTGTACGCACTGCAGGTGCGTTGTAAACGTGCCGAAGTTCCTGTCTTAAGCCTTCATAGAAGGCCAGGAGACCAGCCTTGGTAGCGCCGTAGTCCGTATTCCTAGCCTGAGTCATAAATGCTGCCAAGCTGGCAACATTGACGATGTGGCCATGTTGGCGTTCAATCATATTCGGCAGAAATTGCTGGGTTAATATCCACGCAGCAAATAGGTTGATATCGAACAACCTTTTGAGTTGCGGGTATGTTACAGAGAGAATCGGGAGGAGATGGCCAGTACCGGCATTGCTGATAAGGACGGTCGGGTGGCCGTGCTCTTCTTTGATACGATCTGCGACTTTCTTGATATCCTCTTCCTGAGACAGATCGAGCTTGTAAAACGAAGTGAGCGCGCCTAGTGATGGATAGAGTGAGCTTTTGTTCAAGTAATCGACGAGTTCAAGGAAGCAAGAAAAGACCAGGACTTACCCATCTTGTGGGCTGGTGGATTAATGTCAAGGATGATGACCTTCAAGCCTTTGGCTTCAAACTGCTTCACCATTGCCTCACCGATTCCGCTGCTGCCTCCAGTAATAACGATGATTTCGCTGGAGGCATTCCAGGTATTGCGAGTAGCGTAGTTGTTATATGCCCTCCACGAGAGGTAACGATTAACTGGCCATAGTAGAGAAAGACAGCCTAAAGCCGCTGCGGCACCTTGCACCTTGCGGGAAGATAAAAGTCTAAGCACGGTAGGAGGTATGTGCTCTGTGAGTCTCGGGAGAAGAGAATCCATCGTATAGTGTGAGGAGAAGTACTTGAAATAATGGCACAGCGACTGCAGAGCGTGGAGAAGAAGAAGGCTGGCTACCGATTATACCCAGTGGGGGTTTAATAATGACACGAGCTTGCATTTACTTCCCCAGGTGGCCGTATTTTTCAATGTAAGATCCGAAATGCTGGTATAGAACCCGAAAATCCGGGGTAGAACCCGAAAAGCTGGGGTTGCTTCACCGGCTTCCGTCATCGGTTATTAGAGTTTACCTCACCTATCTGCTAGGCCATACCTATCTGAACAATATCGGCACAATGATGTAAGGATGGAAAGGCTTAGCATGTCGGGGACTTTAGAGGATAGCAGCACTAGTGTGGTGCTCTCGGAATGAGTCCCGAAGTCAGCGGGATTTCTGAAGAAGGTTAAAGCAAGCAGAAGGTTGGAGCGATATTGAGCTTACAAGTCAGTTATAGAGTTAGAAAATATACTTCTGGTTTAACACAATGAAAAGCCTATCCTATATACCTAAACCAGAGACGCCCAGATTTATACCACCTGTTGCACCATAGCTTGAGGACTCACACTGTAGCAAATTATCTAAGAAGGCCCATTTAAAACTGCTGTCAAGCTCTTGAAGATCATCCCAAAGCATACCCGAGTCCGGAATCTGGTCGTTATCAGCCATAGAATTGTCTCCCTGTTCTACCAAGGCATCTTGCTCTTCAATGTGGATATTTTCCTGAAATGACAGTTTTTCACTTCCAGGTCCAAACCCAGGAAGATGTCTCTCCAACACTTCCAATATTCTAAATACATGAGATGCCGCAGGGAAGTGAAGCTTGTACTCATTAAATACTCGCATGCACTGCGACCATGAGGATTGTATCGATGCACTGCCGATATCTCCAGTCAACATTGGACAAAGACGTGCAGCAGCCAGTACCACAACGCACGCGAATGCATCTACTCTGCTATTAGCAAGTTATATATAGCATCAAATGTCAAATCTCGGCTTACAATGTATTTTGTGAGAAATTGATGTCCAGTAAGAGGTGCCCATATTCTCATACATGTGTGCTACCAGCTCTTGGGTCGTAGAAATACAGATTGTGCAGGCTTTCAGGGCTACGTGCTGGTCAAGGCTATCCTGACTCTTTAGCACGTTTCTGGTCCCGGTTTCATTAGATGCCCGAGCAACTAGAAGTACAACTGGCCTGAAGAGCAATATACGTATGTATAATAATCTGATACAAACCTAGAGTCAGCTAAGCCATAAACGAAGTGAGACCCGGTACAAAAGAAATAAGTGTAAAAAGAAATTGTGGCGGGTACCTGGAATGTAATATTCGAGAACCCAAAGCAACTCCAGGTTCATCATTATAGCTAGAATCTATAGAGCTATCAGAAGTCGCGAGGAAATCTGGGAGCGTTTCTTGAAACTTGTTCAGCTCCCTATGATAACCCATTAGAATGTGCATCTCGTCTCCCAACCAGAAACGGTTCTTTTGGCTGTATGGGTTGGCCTTTCTGTTGACGTAAAATTCAACTAATATCTGATGCAGGATATCAAACAAGTCGCAGGAGTAGACAAAACAGCCTATCTGTGGATAGACGTGCCTTGGTTGAATGCCTTGGCTGTTCTCAGATAGATATTCGTCATTGATTATCTCAGGCTTGGGCACACACGATGAATCCAAGATCATTGGTGGTCGACCGAAAGTGCAGGCGAGCTGTCTGTAGTTGACATAGTTTATTTAGCCCTGGGATACATCAATGACCATTAAGTACTGACCGATCTAGAAAGACACACATATGCCATACTCTTCGTTCCATTTCTCGCTCGAGTTGATTTATTGAACCATGTTTGCGGTCAAGATGGAGGCCAAGACTTTGGGCTGATCGAATGGCTGAGCCGATGGTGTTCCAGCACCTATTTGCATACTCCGTAGACTGTAGGTACACGCCTGTAAGTAACAAAAGCTGTACCAGGGCTAATGTTGGAAGATCGAGAATCTCGTCAGTCAACAGAGCTTTTGATCGTTGGTAGAACCTGCTTGCCATGCTCGACTTTCGAGTAGGTTCGATCTGATCGCTAAATTGACACCCGATTGCAAGGACTATATTGACAGTCGATAAAACAACTGCGTCGTCGATGTTGTAGATTTTATCTGACCCTCCGGTCTTGTCTAAGGTCCATAGCATGTCGTATAGTCTTGTGAAAGTAGGTCTATGAAGAATGGGCAATATGGGATGCAAGAACTTCCAGTAGGCTTGCATAAAGCCATCGGCTACCTTTCGTGGTGGAATAAATAGTGCCTCTTCATCAAGATTCTGGGCCAAAGCATGTGGATTCTTCGTTTGGGGATTAGAAACCCTGAAGACTGAGTGATCCCGGCTCACAGTTCTGAGTATTGACTGAATAAAGGATACTGATGATAATTGACCAACAGTCTTATCATCATCGCATTCAGGAGAGGGAACTACTACCATAGCGTCGCTACTGATAGAATCGGTTCTTGGAGGACTTGGCAACCTGCCATCTGACTGGAAGCTTCCATGACGAGGGTAAGAAATAGAGGGCGAATTGCTTGTTATCGCCACATCGGGCCGTTGCTGTATAGGAGGGTGCACTATATCCTTTCTTGGGCCCACGCAACCGTCCTGAGCTGGGGATGTGTTTGGGATCGTGGTTATTTCAGATATTGCGCTGGAGGTTGCAACATTCTTTCGGGACCGTCGCTCATATTCTTGTACTCGAGCCTCTAAGTGCGAGACGTATCTAGATTTATCTGAGTTGAGCATTTTGTTCTCAGCGCCGCCGGGTCTTGTGTGTACCTTTTTGTCGTGAGAGTACTCTGCTGATACCGACAACTGGCACCCAGGTCTCTAGCTTCACAGGCTGAACAAGCAGGTTGTTTGCCATCACATCGGGTCTTTCGATTCCGACAATATTCGCACGCCAGTGCTACCTTTCTGCGTTTAAAAATCTTTGCTCCATTTTCACCGCGTTCTCGGGATGGGTTCATAACAAGTATGGGGGGAATGATTGTGCTTCAGAATTCTGCGCCGGTAAGATTGTATTGACGAATTGACCGTTCAGTTTCCTGGATGAACTCAGGCTGCTGGTGCTGGGTTGGGTTGGTTAATAATTTGCGAACAATGTGATAATTATACCAAGCCCAGCTACTAACTAGCATTACCCCGCGTTTGGTTCTCGCTGGCCTGTTAGCCGATTATGCCGAACAGGGATCGCTGCCGGTAGATGAAGTCACCCCGCTTCCGACACCAGGTCATCCGACGTCAAAGTTTGTTGCCAGCGCCGCCGGAGTTTGGTCGTTATATATATGAGAGAGTAGGTACAGTTTTTTGTTTTATTTTTGCAAGACAATACTTTTATTAGATTAACAAACTAAACAACCAAGTCCACTGTTCAGCTTCCCACTTAAATTGAGTGGCATGTTTAGTATCAATGGCTCTCTCTTCCTGGTTTTACACTTTCCAAATATGTACCAGCAGCTTCGCCCCAGCCGGTCCAGCATTGAAAGTATCATACAATCTCATGTCTTCCTCAGTCATGCTTTCATCAATCCTGCCGTCGAATCTCGAGAAGAAAGCTGCCGTAAGCTTAGAAAGCTCCATTTGAGCGAGGCTATCATGTTAGCTGATGCGATCAGAGCTAAGTGAAGTTTGCGCAACTAACTTGATGCCGATACATCGCCTGGAACCAACAGAAAAAGGTGTCCAAGATGCCTTGCGGCGTTCGTTGCCATCCTCACTCAGCCACCTTTCAGGAATAAATTCTTCTGGTGATGGAAACGCCTCCTCATCGCGGTGCATGGTGAAGTTTTGGGTTCCCACGGTAGTCTAGGTAACCTAAGTAAAGAGTTTACAGGGCCCTACGTTTGACTTACGCCTTTGGGTACTGAGGCTCCGTCAATTATAGTATCCTTATTCGCGGTTCGCGGCAAGGTCGCCACGATAGTAGGATATCTTCGTAGAGTTTCCGTGATAACTGCTTGAAGGTAGGGCAACTTCCTACATGTCTGTATCACGTCAATTAACTTATACAGCTAGTGTCGCAGGAATTTGAACTGACTTGGTAGTCAGGAACTACACCTGGCTCTGGAAATGCCTGAAGTAGCTCCGCCCTCAGCTTTGCTACCACTTTGGGCTGTTTCAAACAAGCCCAGAGTACGTATACGAACGTGTTTGCTGTAGTTCCGCTTCCGCCGAACCTATCCAATCAATCATGAGCTCAGACAAGACCTGGTAAGACTTATCCACCATGGAGTCTGAACTTACATGCCTCCCATACATTCCTCTGCAAGCTCCGAGCTCGTCAAAGGCTGGGCCGTATCTCCACTCTTTTCCGCACTAAAAACGTTTCGCAAAAATGGAGTATGAGATTCTTCTTGGCGGACTTGGTCGATAAGTGTGAGTGCATACTACACAATAGATTAATTGACGTTGAGGGAGACACCTTTCCAGCGTCATTTACCTCCTTCCACGTGCGAACATCTCTGAAGTATCCGCCGATGCGGCCAGGGACATAGACTCCGTATTTCTCCATCTGAGGGAGAAATTCTTTCTATGATATCTCAGTTTTGATTGCAAAACAGCCTTGTTGGTGGACTTACATATATGTATGTGGGTTTCCAAGCTTTGATGTATTTCATGACCTGGTGCGGCTGACCTCGTTGCACGGACCCAGGATCTTCATCAAACATGAGATGATCTAGGCTTCAGTCAGTATATATAGCGGCTGTGTCTTTATCTCTTGCACTTACAAATGACGTCGAATCCAAACCAGTGGCACCAGGGGTACACGTCAATGGGTCCGTTGTTGGCTCTAGCAGCCCACTGGTTCAGCAGCGCTTCAATCTTTGAAGAAACATGGGGTTCAAAGTCAAGCATTGAAGATTGTGAGAAACCTCTAGAGAAAATCTTTCGGCGAGTTTTATGGGCTTCGGCGTCTCTGTGCCAAGTCAGACATGGCAGGACTCTTGGCGTTCCTGCTGGAAGACTCACCGGAAGCTGAACAAGTGATTCTCATGGAAGATTCTTTTCGCCCGCTATATCAAGTTAGATATGGACAACTATCTCTCTTCGCATTGGAATACTTACATAAAAGCTCTCTTCTTTAGTAAAGTCATTGGAAGTGTAGATTGCCTGCACAGCACTGGGCGTTGCAAACGAAAGTTCGTTTGGTCCAACACGAACAATAGAACCGTATTTGATATGTGCTTTATGGATTCTTTCTGATTTTCTGCCTTGAGAGTTGCCAATTCGGCTCCATAATCTTGAGACTCGTGCAAGTGGCGGTCCAGGATACTTAGACAGGGGATGAAAAAAGAAGTTGTACATAAGAAAGACAGCGACTTTGAGAACATACAGCCCACAGAGCGTCAATGTAGCTGTCTTTAGAGTCGAGATGTGGAATTCCAGCGACATATTTAGATTGAGTTGACTTGTCGTACAGTTTAGTGTCTATAAATCTTGACCAATACTAAGAATGACATTTGAAAAGATAGTCAAGTAAGGTATGTCACTTTTACTCCAGTCCTTTCCGTCCAATGTCCTTTTTATTTGTTGAGAAGTGTGCGTACGTGATAATTAATTATCCAACGTTGGAAGCTTCGGGATGATCACTGTCGGATCGGGGAGTTAATTATGGCAAACCCCACAATTGTCGGGGAGATAACGTGTTAGCTATCATTGGTCGCCTGTTCCGTTCCCAAATTTCATCTTATTCTAGCGTAACATTTGTCACATGTATTATTAGCTTGAAAAGTAGCTCTCATAGGGGGCACGGCACAACCCAAGACCGGCCCAGATGTTAATTGCAGACATGGCAGTTGGCAAATGTCACCATGAAACCTGTACTGCCTCGCTCGCTTGAATAACCTTTACCCACTCTCGCTCGGCATATCTCTCACAATACTAGAGTAGGAAGACTTAAAGAAATCACGAGAAAATAATATTCGGTTTCGGCCCACGCTCTTGATCCACCAACTTATACCACTTGCCAGGACAATCTTTGCAGCTACAGAGATCTAGATGAAGTGGATCATTCGCACGAATCTGTGAAATGCTCATAGCTACCCTATATCGTGATGGTGGTCCCCAAAAGAATCAAAACCACCGCCTCAATTCGCCGCAATACCATTATTAAGAAAATCATCACTGGCCTGAGGCGAACCACTCGATGGAGGACTGGGTTTACTTAGATAGGAGTGACATCGACCCAGAAGCGAGTGTTAACAGTCCTATAAGTAGACTTCGAATCAATTTGCTTCTGGATCCAGTCGACAGACTCACGGTAGAATTTAATATCCTCTGTGTTAGGATTAGATATGCCAGTAGCACCATTGCGGTGACCGGCAAACCACTTATCATAACCATAGTATTCCTGGCAGTCCCAACGAGAGGCAACATCAGCATAGATATCAGAGCTACAAGTGAGGTGAGCCGCCAGTTAGCTAGTACACTTGCCGGATCATATTCCGATACCACTTACTTGAGTTTAGCACCGTTTTGCCACTGGATTTCGGACTGTCCTACAAATCCAGCTCTCTTGGCACAGACGCGGAGCATTCCTCAATTGACCTTGAACACGCCAAAGTTGGCTGCATCGAGAGTCTTGCCGTCGCCTGTGAAAGTTTGGATGTTAGTACACCAGCTGCTAGATGCAACCTTACAGGTAGTATTATTTACCATACGTGTAGCCGGTTGACATATGTTCATCCTCGAGCATAGCAATAGCTAGGTCAAGAGTGTTGCCGCCAGCATTCAAGATAGCCTGTTTGCGGGCACCAAGGCCAGAAACAGTGTAACTACCACGGTCACCTGGAGCTGCGATGGAAGAAGTGATGAGAGAGGTAATGGTAAAGAAAATGCTGAACTGCATCTTGGTGAAAACTTTGGTATTGAGGAGACGGATATACTGTATAATTGATAAGTTAGAGAATTTGTTATAGCTTAGTTAATAGTAAGACAGCTAGTATGAGATCTTATATATTAATTTTGGTTATTATATCACAGAGTATTAAGGTTCTGGTAATGGAAATACCTGGCCCGGACCCAAAGTAGAAACAAGCTTAAAAATAAGTAGACCATAATTACGTACCTAGTATCACAGGGAAACGACCCGAAACTCGCAATATATCTATGACTTGACTTTATAGATTAATCCACCAACCACGGGAAAGGTAGGCAACTAAACGACTGCTAAGTTTACCTCGGATAAATTGTTGAGCACTACTACCTGTAGCAAACCTCACTCCTCTGTAATAGGCAAAGATGTCAGAAGAATTATACTATACCCCTTTAAGAACGGGATTATTGCCAAAGTGTTGATACTCCTTGGGAACGGAACCAGCCCATCCAAGTCCTAATCGGGATAAAGCAAATCTCCCTATAACCGTAAATCCATAACTAAGAGGAAAAACATCTAATACAAAGTAAGCAGTTGCACTTCAATTGTCAACCGCGCTGATGTTACATAATACTTATCTGAAGCATTTTCATCAAAACAGTGGATATCCAGAAAAATCTTATTGAACCTGCTGTTAACGACACGTTGAATATCCTCAAGGCGGTCAGTGGATACGCACCAAAAGTCAAGGGCGTTGTCATCACCTCATATTTCTCCGCGGTATTTAATATTAAACGTCCTGAGAAAGTGCATCGAGAGCATCAATTTAACCCAATAGCTTCTGGTATAATGTCAAAGTTGTGAGACAAATGTGTTATTGCAGCAGAGACTTGTGGCTGAGAGCTTAAATCAGCAAATAGAACTTAGTTCGTTCGACGGGGCTAGTTAAACCCTGCTGTAACTTCGCTATCTAAAAGGGAAAAAATTAATTCTTTCCCATACGTTGTATATATTTAATGTTACTTCTGACTCTATATTGAGTCCACGAGATCCTCCAAAACCTCTCACCATAATCCTGCAACCAGCGCGCCACCAGCCATCAAAGCAACGATCCAAGACCCGGTGACACGAGAACCAGAGGAACCATCCACAGCCTCCGGCTTATCGTCTTCCTGACCCTTTCCCTTCTCCTGGCCCTCATCCTTATCCTCATCTGCAGCAGGAGTTCCAGTGATTTTAGCTTTCAGAGTGCTGCATACATCAGGCCCAACAGGCACAAGATCAGTGATAGCAGGGTCATCACTGCAAGCCTCCCATACTACGCGATATTCAGAAACATGTTCCGCCTGCCAGCTTGTCCACTCAGAAGCCCACTCCGAGAACTCTTCGACTGAAGATCCAGTAACGACAGGGAGTTTGCAGGGGTCTTGGGTGTTGTAGAGACTTCCGAGGGCAAAGGATACGCCCAGCTCCGACATGTCCATAGGAGGTGCGGGGGCGCCGGTAAATGGCAGGGAATCTATGAGCGCCCAACATGATGGTGTCGTGAAAGATGGACGAGAAATGGTTGGTGTTGCTGTTGGAGTTGGGGTTTGCGCCGCAGCATAAGTGCCGAAAGCTGTGAGGAGGATGACAATAGAGCTGTGCATGTTTAATTGTATATTTATTTTAGGTCAGAGTTCTGTTAAGCAAGATGATGCTCTTTTTCTTCTTCAATCGGCTCTAAGACGCACTTTTTATCTTTATATCCATTTTTGCCAGAGGCCTCCTGCGTGATGGAGTTTGTGATTTTTTGTATTTCAGATTTGGCGAGTAGGCGCAATGCACTGAGTCCTATCTGACAAGGTGTATGTATTGGCTGTTATATCTCAGGCTAGACCTGGGAAGGCAGCTGACTTTAATTATGCTTATTCTAAGCCACAATCTTAGGATTAACCCTTGTAAATACTAAGACAGCAAGGCCAGCAACGCAATGTCACAAATAGGCTGAATATTAATTAATCCTTCTAGGCATCACCCTTGTTAACAAATATGCTTCTGCGGAATTCCGTATGTTGGCCTCTAGTCATGACGTATTTTATTCATGGTCCCGAAATTCTTGAATGTCATCCGAGCGGTGATCAAGTTTTGAACAGCGACGGGTAGACAGAATGCCATAGGATGCGTTGAAAATCAACATTGATAAAACCTCCAGTCTAAACCTGAGCAACTGCTACTTACAACTTGGGAAGATCTCGATGTCTAGGTAAAGTCAACGTCAGACATTGTCATACTATTGATTTTCAATCTTCAAGAGGTAGGGATGTGCATCTAGTATAGCAGCTGAAAAGGGATCTGTCGCACTAAATGGCGAGCCGTGTCGTGCCGTGTCGTCGGACGTCACATTCTCCAGTTCGCAGCCCAATAGGAATGACACAATCAAAAGCCAGCTGCACCAGATTTCCAAGACAGTTAGTTTAGTCAATCTTTCACCCGAAGCTGCGTTGTTAGCTTCAGCATTACGCAGCTTGCGCATTTCCAGTGCTGTAAATACAAACAAGCAATGGGTCATGGAAATATGCAACACGTTTTCGTTGTACATTATAAAGGATATTTAAGTATATAAGTAGAACGGAATCACTTTAACTATTAGAAAAAAAAAACCTTTTAAGCCATTCCGCCATTCCACCATTGCCCTTAAGACTCTTCTCTATCTTCATAAACTGCCTCCCAATTCGTTTCTTTACTTATCAGCCGATATTCCAAAATGGGGATTAAAATCAGCGAAAAGTTTGTCAACGATCTCTCCACCAAGTTGATCAAGGCCGCCGACGGTGGTCAAAAGCTGGGGGTTACCGACCCCGAAGAGGTTGGGCAATATGTCTGTTCCGTCTTGGCTTTGGGTTGCGAACTCATTCCTGTCATTGGAAGCAGCCTCAGTGCGCTTACCACCCTCCTAGGAGGTTTATTCTTCCACCCGAATGCAACTGAGAAGATCTGGGAGAAGCTGCGGGAGCGCATCGAGGCACTCGTTAATACCAAGATCACAGAAACTCAGATGAACATTCTCAGGAAAAAGATCCGAGGTCTGCAAGACAATATGGAAAACTACACACGGGTCTGGGAAGACTACAAGGACTCGTCGGGTGAGGAGCAGATAAGAGCAAGGGACACGCTCAAAACGACTCACATCGCTTTTTTGAGCGTGGTCAGGGCTGCCATTCCCGAGTTTCGGGTCGAGAGCTTTGCTGTGCCTTCTCTTCCCTTGTTTGCTCTCGCAGCCAACATCCATCTCATGCTACTGTCTGATGGCATCAGGAATGGCATAGCCTGGGGCTACTCAGAAAAGAACGTTAATACCATGCGCGCCGAGTTTAAGAAGAAAACATCGCCCCAGGGTGCTGTTGGACACGCAGCAAGCATCGCCTCGGAACAGAGCAATCTCCTCAAAGGAGCTATTGCCACGGCCATCGACCTGGAAATGCCAACTACTATAGTCGCTACTTGGAAAGACGCATATTCTGACCTTGCTGTTCCTGCATCAGGATACGCGAGAAATGAAGAAGGTTACGATGATCTCGACTACGCAACCTACGCCTACAAGGTCTATCGCAAAGGGCGCGGCCAAGTCAAGCCTTACCGTGCAGAGCTTAACGACGCCGACAACCGAGGTAGCACAGCTGCAGCCACGCTCAGGGCCTACGCAGACTACGACTCCGGCATGATCATGAATGTACTCAACTACGCCGAATATTGGCCATACCTCGCGGGAGATAAGATGCCCGAGTCCGTCTTGAAAAGATTGGATCGAGAGATCTTCTTTGGCCCGTTTGGTCGTCACACGACTAACGCTTCATGGAGCGAATACAGTGAAGCACCTATCACCGACCGAGGTCCTCGCATCACTTCCGCATACGTGAGGGGATGGGATGACATTGATGGACTCCAGATGAGGTACGGAGACACCTGGGGCAATGCCTATGGGTCAACTACCGGGGGTGCACCCAAACAACTTGACCTCGCTGAGGACGAATACTTCTATTGGGTTAGTGTTTACTACGGACAAAAACTTGGTAAGCTCAGGTTCTGGAATAATAACGACAAGGCTTTGGAATGCGGCAGTGGAAGGCATGGGTCGTACTATGGCTGTGCTGCTCCACCAGGCTATAGGTTGACGAGTGTCTACATTACGAAGTGGGAACAATTCACTCCGCCGGGCTGTGAGGGTATCATCTTGGGCTTCAGGCCATCTCTGATTGAGTTTATACCTAACTAAATAGGTTTATTGTCATATACTAGATCGATTGTTAATCACCCATTCGTAGCATAGAGAAAATAGATGTTCTTTGCCTGTTATTAAACCCAGCAACTATTTTAAGTACAATTTCAATCCTCAATATTCCAAAGGCAATACCGTCAGACAGCCTAGCCTGACCCGTAGTCTGACCTCAACAAAAGATGGAATCTTTGCCACTTGACTGAACAAATGATCAACAAAGCCACAAAGCACTACAGACAAAGACCGGAGAACAAAAGCGATATACTAAAATAGATTCTATCTTATCAGAACATTGTATCAAAGCAAAATGACAAAGAATTTGAAATAAAGGAATGATTGCTATCCTTTAGTAATTACTATTCTGGGGGTCTTAGCAAGGAATAAATGATGTTAGACTCGAAAGCATGGCATGATGATGGCCTAATAAAACTGTACCAAAGAAATAGGTCAGCTTATAATAAAAATACTGAAACTTCTTCGCCTTATACTTAAATTAAAAAAATACCTACACAAACCCAAACACCAACTAACTATTATCGACAAAACATATAATATACGGAGTCATCGCAAACCGAGAAGCACTAAAGATGGATCCTATATACCGCGAAAAATTGACATATTCACTAAGCAAATATCTCAAGGAAGTGCACTATGGAGAATGCCATTCCTACAATAGTGTTAAGAGCCACGTCACTGTAGACCTTAGCCACGAGGACAAGATTAAAGAGAATCTCGCAGTTCTGGACCCCGAGGACTTCTTAAGTCAGGCACTCCGATACTGCCAACACTGCAGTTTGGACCCAACGGGCTATCAAGATGAGAGAATACTTATCGAGATTATACAGTGCCAGGACGCTAAGTACAGAGAATTCTTAAAGGAGAGCAATCTGTTGGAGTATACGGCACAGCCGAATTAGCTTGAAGAGGCGCTCAAGGTTCCTGGCCAGGGAAGATTGCGATGGAGACGTGGTTATAAACCTCCAAAGCCTACAGAAACACCTAATGATAAATACCGAACTCGGCTCAAATATACAATCGACCGCGAGATGGAAGAATTAACTGGAGCTCAGCAAGAATCTCGCCCTAAGGACTTGGAATTGCTTACATTCTGCCCTGCCACAATCGAGGAGAGCTTCTCGGTTCTCAAGCCCTTCGACTACACAGAACGATACTCACTTCACTATATTTTGCTGCGCAAGTACTCCGGGGATGGAAACATGACACACCAGGACGCAGACCGAGAGGCACAGGATCGCCTCAAGCAATACAAAGCGGAGCACTTTGAGAGGATGCGTGAAGAATCGAGACAGCTGAAAGAGTGGGAAGAGCGCGAAGAGGTGAGGGACTGGAAATACTGGAAAGAGATAGAGCGTGACCTCGACTCTTTGCTTTCTGATAATGATGAGTCTGAAAAGGACGGGTCTGAGGATGGAGAAACTGAGGATGGAGAACCAGAGGGTGAAGAGCTACAAGGTGAAGAGTCGGAAGATGAAGGGTCCGGAGATGAAGGTTCTGCAAGCGATGAATCTGAGGGCGATGGAGATTCCAATTCGCCCGGTATGGACATAGATTTGCCGGAACCCACCGACAAAGATCTCACTACTCAGATCTCCGTGCTCCAGATTTCTGGCAAAAGATCAAACAACAAGGCTCGTCGTGGAGTGACAAGGATGGCCAAGAAACGCCCCTTTAACGACAATGGTGATACTGAGCGCACAGCCGCGTCCAGGAGCAAGCGCTCGAGAGCCGGCCATTACTGAGAACGCGATGATGGAGCTGTGAATGCTTGACTGATGGGCTACAGTTTCTGGGAAGCCTTTAGAGAGGAGACCTAGGGAGAAGGAAAAGGCAAGTTTTTGTATTTTTATTGCTAGAATATAAATAAGAGCAAACGCTATTAGGCCACTATCAATAACCTGTAATGCAGATTTTGAGTTTTGAAGCGTAGATCTTTTATTTACCCTGGCAAAATACATACAACATCTATAAACAACTCTATTATACCCCTGGAATTCTATAACGAGTACTAAGGAAAGAAACTTCCCAATCTATAAACCAATACCATACCATCTAACCGTCGACTCTTCGCAGTACCTAGGCTCTCAGTAAAGTCTCCACCTCTTCGGTGATGTCCCTCAAAGGGAAAACTGTCCTGTTGCCAGGGAGAGTTCCATTGATAGCATCACCAAAGAACTCGGTAATAGCATAGATACTATCAGAGATCTGCACAGATGCAACAGTGAAACCGCCCTGGCTGAGGTAAGGATTAGGAATGGTTCCGAGATTCTCGGCAGACTTCCACTTTCCATTGCTAGATCTCAACACAACAGTGCCGTTGGTATTGTCGCTAGCCAAAAGAACAGTACCCGCGTAGAGTGAAGGCAAATGCAAGCCGTCCAGGTTCTGGCCCAAGGCCTTGCCATCCTTCGATGTCGGGACACGAACTGGCTTGCCCTTGGAAGCCTTCATATCGAAGCGGTAGAGCTGACCATCAGAGTTATCAGTCACAAAGAGGGTGTCGCCTTTGCGGGAAATTCCCGAGAAGCCGTGAATGGTATGGTTGGCGGGCTCGACGAGATACCACGGGACCACAGACTTTCCATCTGCGCTGACTTTGATGAGGCTGCTGGGAAAGGTTCCGAGAACGAAAGTGTTGCCGGCATCGTCGCTTTCGCTGTCTTGAAAACCGCCGTATACACCGCCGGTCGCATTGGTCAGGTTTGCTCGCCACAGCAAAGAGTTGTCTACAAGGTCGAACTTGACAAGCAAGTTATCGCCCTGAATATTCTGGCCACCGGTGTCAAAAGCAGAGCCGGCGTCGATGACAACAGAGAGTCGGTCCAGAGGGTCGACACGCACGCCACTTGAGTGGAGCAGAGGGTTACCGCTGAGGCCAGGGGCTTCGAAAGTATGCACTATCTCTCCTCGATAGGGATCCCAGGCGACAGCAGTTGCATTGTACAATACGCTGTATTAATGTTAGAAGACGGTCAATGTTTTTGAGAAATAGTCATGATACCAACCTCGAATACAAAAGACAACGGCGTGTATCGAAATCAACGTTCTCGGGATACAACTGATAAGCATCAATCGTCTTGTTCCCAGAAATTGATGGACAAGTGCAAGGCCGAGGGACTGCGATTGCAAGACTAGCCTGAGCGGCCAAGGCGAGAAGAGATATCTTGGATTGCATGGTGATTGTTGGAGTGGTGTTTCGTCGACTCAAGATGCACGATGAAATGATTGATGATGTTGGTGATGAGCTGCCTCGGAGGCGGAATGCAACAAGCTACTTATAATGCAAGTGTGCAGGGTTTATCTGATTTTTTAATATATTGTAAAACGAGCCTCAATTGCTTTTACGTATGTTTCGTCATGCTTGTGGCTATGCCGCCATTGGATTGAACCTTGTTATGACAAAGACATCCGGTGGGATAGCAATGCAACAGAGCAAAGCGTGAGCTTGGACCCAACCTGCAAGGAACAAGCCGTAGATGGAGACCCGCTGAGTGGGATGCACAGTGGGATGCGGCTTGCACGTCCAATGCCGATTGACTGGGAGTTTCTGTTGCACGTGATATCCCACTTGATATCCCACTCGGTTTTGTCACATGGAAATAAAAACATAATTGGTAAAACTCAGGGAAGATGATATTTGATTAGTTCAAGTAATTATTCTCAGTATACCCACTAGTAGTCATAATTGCTCTTAAGCTGTAAAACCAGACGCACTACGATGATTATATTGATGACTTGGTCAAAGAATATCTCAACTTCTATCCGTTCCATGCCTTCGCACAGGCAACCCAGCCAGGTCAAACTTGATAACTCGAATGTCCCCACTCTCATGGGCGACAGCGAGAGTATCTCCTTTGAGGATGGAAGTTTTAGATTGAAATGCTGCTGGAAGCCACATAAGCTTGTCTAGTCCATGATAGAGCCACTGAAATCCAACATAGAGGAAATCCTTTGCGTCTGTGTGTTTCATGTCGGGGCCTTCTCCTTCTGTACAGGGAAGAGTTGAGGGGAGAGGAAGTCGCCCCTGGTCGCAAAGTAAATACCCCTCGTCAGAGAATGCCAGGTGGCTGATGTGTCCATCAATATTATATCTTCCAATCTGAGCCCCAGATGTTATATCCCAAAGCCGGACCGCTGCTTGTGTGCCACGAAACCCATCATACCATGACACATCTGCGAGTTGTCCTGTTGTCGTGAAAGCCATAGAGTCTGATACCCTGCCGAAACCGGTATGCTTTAGATTTTGTTTCAAGATCATGGAAGCACTCTCCTTGATCTTGATGGAAAAGTCCTCGCGTATAGCCACAAGGTAGTCTTTGGGATGAAATACGATCTGATCACCCGGTACGTAAGCTGGATTTTGCTCCTCTGTCGCTAAGTTGATTATACACCAGGGCTTGCTTCTCCGTCCAATGTAAGTCTTTGACCGATAAGCGACAAAACCACAACTCGGCGAGAACTTGATGTCGAATGGGCATTCTCCCACTATATTATACTCCAATCTGTCTTGCCAAAGTAACTTTTGTGAAGGAACACTCCATAGCTCAAACACGGGCTGTCGTCTCTTTTCGTCCAGGTAGACGAAGTCGAACAATTGCCCGTCTGATGAGAACAGCATGTGAGAAACGGCCGATGACTCCAATCTCATTATCGTCTGAAACGTGGTGCTATTCATTATTTCGGTTCCACCTCCTGATGATACGGCCGCGATATAATTGTTGCTGGGAGAGAAAGCGATGTCCCTCCATCGCTTATGGATTGAGACTTGATGGGTCATACACTTACGCCAGAGCTGGCAGTTGTCATTGTCCATCCAGAGAGCTATAAGTTTCCCATCTGGTGAGAAGCAAATCCTCTTCACGGAGTTGCTAGGTAAATCCAACCGCTTTCCAGTTGAATCATACAACCTTCCCGATTCGGTCCACGAAATCTTGCCCCACGAATTCTCGCCACCAAATATTAGACTTCGGTCGGGAGAGAATTTCAGGATGTCAGTCCGGTCCGGCTTTCCTTTTGATACATGGTGCCGTGCCCCACGAAAGTCCACATCCCACAGTCTCACGTTCTGGTTTTCGCCACCAGACACTAACAAATGGCCATCTCGACTGAGCGAAACACATGAGTCTTTGGGAGCTATCCGAAGTTTTGTTGTCATTGATCCTGTAGCAGGATCAAAAATCGAAATTTCTTTTTCCCGCCTTGCACACAGCATTGAGTTCCCATCGATTTGTATCATTGAAATAGAATCGAAATTCAAAACTCCTTCATCGATGGTGTCGACTTGCTTCTCGCCTGTCGATAGGTTGAATATCTCGGCTCCACCTCGCCACGAACACGTCGTAGCTATCGATCCATCCACAGATATAGCAAGTTTTGACGCATAGGTCGTGTCGAACCTATCAAATGTCCGAATGCAATGCCCTGTTGTGACATCCCACATTGTTATACTGTTGGAAGAACCCCCGACTAACAAGAACTCCTCATTAGGCGTAAACTGGCAGGTTGTAGGCGTCTTATGGGTATCCCAAGATAAGATATGAACTGAATGTCTCGTTTTGATATCCCATATCCTGATAGTCTTAGAACATATTGACGCCAACATCGAGCCAGTTTTCGGCGAGTATATCACGTGTTGGACTGGATAGTCATGACCTTCTAATATGAAGTCCATTCCTCTTGCAAATTGTCTTATAAGAATTGGCCCATAAAAAGAACACAGTGCAATGGATCGCCCGTCTGGAGAGAATGTAGGAAAATTGTAAGATCTCAGGTCATCAAATTTGAAGCGTTCAGTACCTGTGATGGTGTCCCATATTCTGATTGTGTCATCATGAGACATAGAGACGATAAGACTCTTGTCAGGAGATACCTCTACAAGCGTCACACCAGCAGTATGTCCTTGCAATACACAAAGTTCTGCATTCCATTGTTCGTCAACCGTTGGCGTTTGCACGATCCAGGACGGTACAAGAGGTTTGAACAAAGATCGAATTGGACTTTCTTCCGGATTGAACATAAGAGCCAAGTAGATCTGCAATGGTGCCTGGTTAAGAATCCATCGATTAATGAGGGTGAAGCGTTTCATATCGTAGACAAGGGTCGATAGTACTGGGTAGTCTGATCTCTGCAGAGCTATGAGCAAATGCTGGCGATATCTCAAGTTTGTGACTTACGTTGACCAAAAGCTCTAGTTTGTTGATAACAAGAACTGCAGTTGCTGTTTCTTTGATAAGACCCATTGTTTCGAGCCAGAACAGGAGGCGTGCTTTGAGGAACTCATGAATAGCTCCATTGTCTGATAGGCCAACATCCTTTTGACCTTCGTGATCGAGTTCGATTAGGTGGTCCACCCAATATCGGCAAGCATAACGTAAATGTGGCGGGATGTTTCTCTCCACAGAACTAGGAGGTATCTCTGAGTCAATGGTGCCTGGATATACCAGCCCACAGATGTCTTGCCGAAGCATCGAAGTCATGATATCAATGCACCGTTTGAAAGCCTCTTTGTGCATGTCAATCTCGATAACTCGAAACTTGAGCAGTCTCGAGCGTTTTCTGCTCAAGATGAAATCTCGGAATGACAAGTGAATGAGCTCGAGTGGACGCTTTCCGTCGTGGGGAACGTTCACGATAGCATGGAGCTTTTTAAGAATATTATTCATAGCCCCTGCTTCGGATGGGAGAAACTCTTTCAGTGATGACGTGGAAAAGGGCTCGAAGAGGATTGCGAGGGAGCCAAGGATCATTCTCATACACTTGTACGTCTTCTTCCTTGCGTTTGGCGCCATGCCACGTTCTGGGTACGACAGAACCTTGCGATAAATCTCGTCGACTTGATTCTGAGGTGCATCATTGGCCCATCCGTTGTCGTCTGAGCTATCGCTCCCAGAGCCATCACCATCTGCATGGCTCTGTAATATCAGATCCAGACGCTCTTGCCTAGCCTCTTCATCATCAAAGTCGTCTGCATCCAAAAAGCGACAGGCAGTAGCCGCATAAATGAAAAGGCCATCAGACTTCTTGCTCAGCTGGGTGATCATGGACTCCGAGATATCCTCCTGTTTGACATGGTGCTTCTCTGCTATGTTTCTCATCCTGTAGGCAAGGTAATTCGTAATATCGTCCTGTATGCCATCGCTTTCCGTTGCAGGTCTGATTTTCTCCAGTCTGACTGACCGATACGAATCTCCAGGCAACTGAGCAAAACTTTTGGCGATGTATTCTTCACCTCTGCTGGTGATGAGGAAACGAATTTGTACTTGACGGAGGTCTCCAAGCTGTCCATGTAGCATGCTAACCAGGTCTTTGGCTTCGAGTGTCTTGGCGCACTCATCGAGGGCATCTACCACAACAATCAAACGAATTGGCAGGACCATTTCCTTATCTATGATAGCAAGTGGTCTGGCAACGAGATGTTCAAGCTGTTGTTGAGGTGCCTTCGTCCCAATCGTCGAGTTCTCGTCAATCGCTTGAGCCACAAGCGACATGAAGTCCCCAGATTCTTCTGCCAGACCCTTGGCGATGGTTGTGAAGAATTTCTCGGTGCTGTTCCTGGTGGCGTCTCCTTGTTTGAAAAAGAAGCTGGCGCCTAGAAATGCAGTCGTAGGTGAGGCCGCCCCCTCTGTGAGTGGTTCACCGTTTTTCAAAGCATTTGCAACGGTCAAAGCAATACTGGACTTTCCTGTTCCGGCCATGCCGTGTAACCAAAAGATCAGTTGGCCACAAGGATCTTCTGCCCAGCTACCAATATCGCTCAGGATCTGGCGTTGCGTGCCTTGCAAGCAAGAGTCTACAGAGTCTTGAACCTTGGCTGAATCAAACATTGCATTTTCAGCAATCTTCAAGGAACGTAATAGCTCTTTCTGGCCTAAAGTCAGTATCAAACGGCCAAATTTATTCCAGGTCCATTTACCTCGGATTTAACTTTTAGCGTAGTGTCGATAGCATTAACAGCTGATAAGATCTCGCCAGCTGCCTTCTCTATCCCTCCTAAAGCTTGCCATGCCTTTGCTGTTCTGGCAGCAAGTCGGTCCTGAACGGCCAGGTCGACGAGTTGTCTGGAAGATTCAATATCTCCCCACAGCCGTTTCCATTTCTCCGGATCGAGTATACCTCTGAGATTGCGGCGTACTCTTCCCTGGCCATATCGGAAGATGAAATGGATCTGATAAATATATACTTTGACATAAATATCTACTAATTTCTCTTCAATGCTAGAGAAAAGTTGACAAGTGTTTGCGTTATGACTTGTGAGACGAGTCAGCATTGTCTATTAAACTTGATACTTGCATTAGATGCGAAACGTACTCCGAATCTTCCGAATCGGGAGACAAGACCGATTCTTGGAGATGCTGATAGCGTATAAGCATGAACAGGATCTTATTCAGACCATTTGCGGCATCCTCATCCATCTGGAATATGTTCTCCAGTATCTATAGATCCCAGTTAGTACTGGATAACGGACAGGAACACATCAGAAAACAGGAACTTGACAGACATACCGGCAGGGCGCCCAAGATACAGGCCCATGCTAAAGCCGCGTGCGGCTGAGCTGAAAGCGCTCCACTAATTATGGGCTTGAATTGCTTGATCGTTTGGACGGCTCTCTGAACATGTTCGCGAACAACAATCCTCTGTTCACCCACGGTAAATGAGGCACGAGTCTCTGGTAGCTTCTCTAGCTGCTCCTTCGCCAGGGTTTGGATTTCTCTAAGCCTTTCTTCGCCCTCAGAGACCACGTATGGTTGCTGAGTATCGCCTACACATGTCAGCCTTCATGGAATGATTCGAATCTAAAGACTTTCCAATAACTCCAATACATACCACCCTTTCCTTTACTCAGTAATTTTTCAACTTTCTCTAAAAGCTTCGCATTCTCTTTATCATCCTGAATGACCTTGTAGGCCTTTGACCAGAGACTCTCCATATGGAACTGGGGTTTGGTCCCCTGTATACCGGCAGATGCGTCAGGGCTTTCCAAGTGTTCTGGCATTGTGCAGGGTTCGGGTGGCTGTCTATATTGTGATGGTGTTTCTGAATATAAACACGTAGGTGTCGTATTATGCCAAAGCGAGCGGCCTTCCAAGACTAGAATAGGCAGTTAATTCCATTAATAATAGACAAGAAATGTTGTTACAGTCAGAAATACCAAACCCCGCACAAATGGAAGATGATTTGATATGTAAGGCTGCAGTTGGGCAGTGAGGAAATGTGGGACCCCGATGAGTTGTTAAAATAAACTTGGTAAAATGTAACCTAAATTTGGCCTCAGTTTACCTAATTCCTTTCATGACTTAGGACCTAAGTTTTTTTGCCTCCCATTCCAATCTCTGCCTTACCGTCGGGGATGCCCAAGTAGGCAGTTTGGGATAATAAGTTGTGAGATATCGGCTAGTATATCAAACGTAAATAAGTTATAATTCATTAACCTAAGCTAATAACTTACTCTTTACTGCAAGCTCTGCTGCTAGCTGTTGCATAGGGATATTAGCCATGACATCAAACACGCTGATTTCCACCACAGCCTCCTTTGCAATCCAGTTTCTGACTTCAACAGCAACCAGACTGTCTACACCATATGAACTCAGCGGTTTCCCAGTATCAATGTCCTCCTCTGGCATCATCATCAACTTGGCAAGGCGCTGTGCCAGAGCCGAGGTAATTAAATGCACAGCCTCGTCGCCCATCCGACCGCAACGTACCAGTTCATCACGGAGTGAGACAGACGCAGACCCTCCAACTCCAGAGCCAGTGGCAGTCTTCCTGAGAGCCGCGAACCGCTGGTCATGGATCCAGTACCAAGCGTCGTCCTGCTCGTTGTACGGAAGGCCGCACATGACTTGGGGCGGGTGAGCGTCGGAGCCTTCGAGAGCCGTGGCCATGAGGCCGTGTAGATCGCTCTTTTGCATGACTTTCAGGCCCATGGCCTTGACGTGGTCGACATATTCGTCGTGCTCGGCTACAAATCCTATACTCAGGAGGTATCCAATGTCAATGGTCATGGCGCGCAGGCCCTGACTGCGTCGGAAGGCGGCGAAGTAGTCCTGGAAGATATTGCCGCAGCCGTAGTTACCCTGCCCGCGGTGACCCATGACGCCCGCCAGAGAGCTGAGCATGACAAAGAAATCGAGGTCTTTGGGAAGTAGTTCATGAAGATTCCAGGTGCCGTGGACCTTGGGCCCTACTGTTGTTCGGACGTGGTCGGCCGTCATCTTGTCAAACAGAGTATCCCTTAGAACCATGGCACCTGTAACACAACCCTTGATCTCGGGAACATTCTTTGACTTTAAGTCATGTAGAACTTCAGACAGATCTTCTTTGTTGCTGACATCACAGTCATAGCTGTAGGTGTTGACGTCGTAGGATGTCTGAAGCTCCGACGCAAAGGCTTTGTTCACTTCGCTGCTGGCAGCAGAACGTGAAAGGAGTACCAGATGTTTGGCGCCCTTCTCGGCGAGCCACCGGCCTATTTCCTTGCAGATACCGCCGACACCGGCAACAACATAGGTTGCGTCTGCATGGATGTTCACATGCGGCGTCCGGGGCATGGCAGGAACCATGTCATTGCCTTGAACACTCACGACAACCTTGCCCATGTGCTTGCCTGCCTGCATGTGGCGGAACGCCTTCTCAACTTGGGCCATGCTGAAGAGCTGCAGAGGGGCAATGGGCTTGACAGTACCGTCATGGATAAGTCTTGCAGTCTCTGTCCAAAGAGCCACCGCACGAGGTGTGGGATTATTCTCGAAATCGAGGAGGTTGACACCTACATAGGTCTTGTTATCGAGGAATGGATTCATATCCAGTCCAGTATTGGCAAAAAGATCTGCTTTTCCAATCTCAAGAAATCGACCAAACTTGGCAAGGCAGTGCCATGAAAGACGCAGCGCTTCGCCAGCAAGAGAGTTGAGCACAACATTAACGCCCTGGCCTTCAGTGGCACGATTGATGGCCTTGGCAAAGCTGGTATCACGACTGCTAAAGATATGGTCGTCAGGAATACTATACTGATCCTTAATAAGCTGCCGTTTCTCTTCTGAGCCAACGGTCGCGAAGATCTCAGCTCCCTTCTGCTGAGCGATCATGATAGCAGCCTGGCCGACACCCCCAGCGGCGGCATGGATCAAGATCTTCTCGCCCCTGGTCAGGTTGCCAACGGTCACGAGCGAGTAATACGCTGTGAGAAAGATCAAGGGCATCGAAGCAGCCTCCTCGAAACTCATATGCGCAGGGATGGGGATAGCTCCCTTGGCCGGGAATCGAACAAAGGTAGCAAAGGTGGCGCATGAAGCCGTCATAACACGGTCACCAGGCATGAAATCTGTGACAGCTGATCCCACGCGGGTGATGACTCCAGAGGCATCGACTCCCAACTTGTCCTCAGCAAGATTTCCCAGCGCGACGAGGACATCTTTGAAGTTAAGGCCTACAGACTTCACCTCGATCTCGACCCAGTCCTCAGGCAGAGGCTCGTGGTAGACCTCATCCTCAACCCACCTGAAGGTATCCAAGAGGCCAGGTGTCTTAATGGTGAGCTTCAGTGGACGCCCACTCCTCTTGAACGACACAAGCTCAGGCTGGCCCTTGCCTTCATACTTGCGCAGAGAGCTGTCGACGTCGAGAATCCTCTCGACTCTAGGCACATACACGGTGAGATCGCGGGCAGCATACTCGCCGTCAGACTCATCACTAAAGGCATGGATGGATGCCACCTTGAGGACATTCTTGGCTGCTCTCACAAAGTCGACTCTATCCGCTGTCTCAAGATCAAGGGTGGCTAGGCGGACTCCAACATCCTCGTTGCGAATCGCCCGCGAAAGCCCAACCATGAGAGACTTCATCGGGTCAGGGCAGTCCATAGCGGAGCCACCGGTGATCCAGAGTGTCCCATAAGAACACCGGATCATCTCGCGGAGTCTTTCCCAGTTCTCATCCGTCAGAGTCGCGAGCAGGGGGTTCTCCCACTCAGCAAGGCAGAGGCAATACTTTCCGGTCACATGAGATTCGGAAACATTATCCCACTGTGTGATAGAGACATCGTGACCTGTAGACACGAATTGCTTCTGGATGGATTGCGCGAGCTTCTGCGAAGAGACAGAATCTGTGCTAACGATAACAAAGGAATCAGGACCTGATGCCTTCTCCCTTGGTTTGGTCGAGATAATCAACGACACTGGCTCCTTGGAGGCTTCATTGTCTCCGCGAATGTCGATATCAACACCAGAGAAACCGGCCTTGGTCAACGCCGCCGACCATTCATCAACGTCCAGGAGAGGTCCGCCGGAACGACCATCGTCCTCACCGAGCCACCAACCAGGGAGGGGTCCCATGATGAAGCCACTGAAGATTCGTTTGATGGTGACCTCGGACAGTATCAGACGCCCGCCAGGCTTGAGCAGACTCTTGCAATGGGTAAGCGTCTCCTGAATACTCCTGGTGGCATGAAGAACGTTGGCGCAGATGATGAGATCGTAGCTCTCCGGGTTGAACCCTTGCTCGGTAGGCTCGTTCTCGATATTGAGAGCCTTGAACTCCATAATGGATGCGTCAGCAGAAAAGCGATCGGCAGCCTTGGCGAGGAATCCTGGAGAAATGTCTGTAAAACAGTACTTGGCAGCCTTGGAAGTTCCATCAGCATTGCGAAGGCGCTCCAACACATGGTACGTTGTGCCACCTGTACCAGCGCCAATCTCCAGGATCTTGACACCAGGGCTCTTGTCGGCTACCAAGCCCACATATTCAGCGACGTTGGTGTTAAAGCTGGTACCAAATGCTCCGCGGTAAAAGTCATACAATAGATCACCTTCTGTCATGACTTGCAAAGGCTCGACCTTGCGAGTGAAGATGCGGCTGAGGTTCTCCCCGATACGGTCAACCATCTGAACCGTTACGTCGCCGCTCTTGGAGCGGACGATGCTGGAACGAGAGGATTCCATTTCAGAAGCAATCTGGGACTGGGTAAATGGAAGAGGGGGGAACTCCTTGACAGTGTTGCGCATCCACTCGACATAGAGCTTCCAGAACCCATCCTGGGGCACATGGGCCTTGCCATCTTCGCTCTCGAACCAAGCAAGACAGCGGTAGATGTAAACGAGGCAGACAAACTCGAGATGATCAAGAACAGTCTCATCATCCTTGCTCTTGAGAGTTCGCTTATAGACCAGGTTTTTGATCTGCAGCGGCTCGAGCAGGTCCACGTCCTCGTGCCAAGTCTGTGTAAAGCAGCTGGCCCTGGCGTCTTGGCCAGGCTGTTGCGTGCTACCCCCATCACCAACAGATGCCAAAGACAGGCCTTCCATGATGATCATGGGCTCCGAAAGGTCCTCGGAGATAGTAATAGACGACTTCCACGTATTGTAGCTGGTCTTTTGAGCCGTGGAATAGCCATGTAATCTGGTGCCCGGAACTGTTGAGATCTTTGCTGACACAAAGATGCGGTCAAACGAGAAGGGCACGACAACCTCATTGAGTGACTGGTCTTCACCGCTGATGGATGGGAACAGAAGGTGAAGAGCAGAGTCGAGCGTGGCTGGGTGGATCACGAAGGGATACTCAAATCCCATAGGCATGATGGCTTTAGTATCGGGTATGCTAATAACGCCATAACTAGCACTTGGTCCTGCAAACAGCTCGGTCATGTTGCGGAAGGTCGGGCCGTATCGCATGCCGATGGTTTCCACGGTGTCATATAAGAAGGCTCGCGCCGGTCTCTGGCACTTTTCCTTTGCCTCAGCAAAGGACTGCGCGTATCTGTCATTCTCAAGGGCAAGCTCATGAGTCATGGCTGGCGACAGTGAAGATTTGTATGTGACAGATACTAGACCGCGCGCATGTACTGTCCACTCCTTGGTATCCTCGGACCAGGACGAGATGGCAAACTCGCTCAGACTAGCCGAAGGTCCAGCCTTGGTACCGGTGCGACGGGGATGCAGCTGGATCATGACCTCAATACCCTTGTCGGTATCAGGCACTCTTAGCGCCGTATCGAGGGCCACGTCTCGGAGCTCGTAGCCGTAGACTTCCTCATTGGCACTCTCTTCAGCGAGTTGGCGGGCTGCCTCGATAGCCATGATGACCATCCCTGCGCCGGGGTAGAGGATGTCACCTTGGACTCTGTGCTCGCGGATCCACGGGTTCTCGTTGCACCGGAGGAAGTTGCGCCACGTTGGGTCAGGAGTGCCAGGGATGCGGTAGCCTAGAAGGTCTGACCGAGGTTTCTCTCGAAGTCTGTACTCACGGCTGAGGTATGATTCGTCCCAGAAAGCACGCGAGTGGTTCCAAGCGTACGGTGGGAGATCCACGAGCATTCTCGCGTTATCAGGCGTCTGGTTGACACGGTTGACGTCTACGACACAGCCTCTGGCCCAGAGATGACCGACTGCTTCCAGGGCCGTATGAATGCCATCACACTTGCGTCTCAGAAGAGTGGCGTAGGAGCAACCTGAGAAGCGCTCGTCGGTGGCGAAGATGTCAAGAAGATAGCTTCGAAGAGCAGAATGCGGTCCCAATTCCACAAAGACACTGGCAAAGGGGGACTTATCATGACCATGTGTCTTGCCCTGGGTGTAGTGCATGAGGGAACGCACTGCACCAGAAAAGTTGACGGGAGAGACGAGGTTGTCAACCCAGTACGAGGGAGACAACTGTCCAGGGGTGACTACCTGGCCAGTCACCGAGGAGAACATGGGTATGGCTGGTGAGCCGTGGGGGATGCCTCCTAGAGCACTCTTGTACCTCTCCCTTGCAGTCTGCATGTGAAAGGAATGGTAGGCCACATCCATGGGCAAGCGAGCGCAAGATATCTTTGCTTCTCCGAGAAGCCCTTCGAGCTCATCAATAGCAGCACCATCACCAGAGACTGTGCATGCTTTGGGGCTGTTGAAGCAGCCCACAATGGCCTTACCACGCTGCAAAAGGTCAAGGTACCCGTTGACACTGTCGCTACTGGCAGAAACAGCCAGCATTCCGCCACTCTTGGAGACGGTCTGTGACACTTGACCCCTAAGCCAGGCGATCCTGACAGCCGCATCTTGATCAATGACGCCCGCGCAATAGGCAGCCGCTATCTCACCGCTGGAGTGTCCCACTACAGCAGCTGGCTGGATGCCCCAGTCTCGGATGAGGTCAACCAGCGCCACCTGTAGAGCAGTACAGGCTGGCTGGCTGTAGTCTGTCCGGCGAAGATTGCACTCTGTCTCGCCTCGGTCCAGCTCCTGGAGGAGGCTCCAAGGGCATCCCAGTCTCCTCAAGATACCTTCTGAACGCAGCAGGCTGTCTAAGAATACTTTATAAGAGAGCAAAGACCTGCCCATCTGAAAGTACTGTGCGCCTTGACCTGTAAATACGAGTGCTACCCTTGGAACAAATGACGAGGATGATCGAACGACGACAGGGCTCCCCTCTAGGCTTTTGCAAAGATCGGAAACTGTCGAAGCAACAGAAAAGGCCTTCCATGGTAGGGCTGTCCTCTTTGAAAACAGTGTGTAGGCCAGTTCATTGTTGAACTCATGTTTGGTAGTGAGCTTGGTCGTTTGAAGATAGGTTAGGATACGCTGCGCATTACGTTTAACGCCCTCCTGGTCATTGGAAGAAAACACAAAGAGTTTGTGAATGGCTTTGCTGGGTGTCTCGCCATCAGATCCAGACTCGCTGCTCCTGCTTGAAATAGCTTCAGGGGGTTGATGGCGTGAAGCAATAGAAGCATGACGTCCCGACAAGCCATGGCGGAACAGATAAGACCTGGCATCCTCAAGAATCACATGAGCATTAGCCCCTCCAAATCCGAACGAGTTGATGCTGGCTCGACGAGGGCCTGCGTTTGGCCATGCGGTAAGGCTTGTGGGAACTTTGACGTTGGAAGGAAGCTCGATCTGAGGGTTGAGATTGTCGAACCTAGTAATCAAATGGTTGTTAGTCTCCTGATATACAAAGAAGCAGAAAACCCGAGCATACTCACCAAAGATTCTGCGGGATTAAGCCCCGTTCTACTGCCAGGGCAGCCTTGATGATACCAGCAACGCCTGCAGCACCCTCCAAATGCCCAATATTGGTCTTCACAGAGCCGACATAGAGATCAGTCTTGCGAGCTGGTCGGTCTCCGATCGTCTTCAGGATGGCTCGTGCTTCCAAAGGATCACCAGCCTGCGTGCCAGTACCATGGGCCTCGACGTAGCCTGTATCTGCGGGATCGACGCCAGCGCTCATGTAAGCCTTACGGATCAGTTCTTGCTGTGCCTCACTGTTCGGCAGTGAGATTCCAGGAGTTCGCCCGTCCTCGTTCGCAGCCGAGCTGAGCACGACTGCACGGATAGTATCTCCGTCTCTGAGCGCCGCTGAGAGAGACTTGAGAATTGTGACACCGAATCCCTCGCCACGCGCAAACCCGTTTGCATTGGCGTCCCACATCTTTGATTTGCCGTCTGGTGACAGAATCTTTGCTGCACCGAGAAGGATGGACATGTCAGGACCGAACATGAGATTGGCTCCCGCCACAACGCTCTTGTGTGACACTAAGCATTAACCATTTGTCACATCTAAGTCATGAATGAAAGGAAGATTACTTACCATCTCTGCTTCTCCTGTCCTGATGCTCTGACAAGCCAGGTGGAATGCCGTCAGACTTGAGGAACACGCAGTGTCGATGGTCATAGATGGACCTCTGAGGTTATAGAACCAAGAGATTCTATTGGAAGCTAATGAAGATGACAAGCCGGTGGCGTCTCAAGGCGGTTAGTAACTATATTGTTGCTCTCGAGAGTAACTTTGACTTACGATAGATGGATGGCCCTTCGTTATCACGGGCTTGTAGGTTCGGAAAGTCTCCCGTAAAGGTACCGACGTAGCAGGATGTCTGCGTCCCAGAGACGTCATTCAGTGTTAGTCCAGCTGCCGGGGACGTTAGAGTGAGAGTTCAGGATTGATGTTGGCTAAAGTGAACAAACCGTTCTCGAAACCCTCGTAGGTAGCTTCTAGGAGCAAGCGATGGGTAGGGTCCATGGCTTTGGCCTCTTTGGGAGTGACGCCGAAGAAAGGTGCATCAAAGACCTTGAAGTCTTGCTTCAAGAAGTGCGCGTGGCTGTTGCTCTCATATCAGCTATTAGTCCTTTGAGGTATTGATAGACTAATAAGTTCACCGAGGCTGTATGCTTCCTAATCGCTCAGGGTCCGGGTGATAGAAGCCATCAACATTATGCCGGTCTTTAGGGATCTCAGACCGAGCAGACCGAGCATCCAGTAGCATTTGCCAGAACTTCTCTGGGTCAGAGGCATCTCCAGGGCCCCTCAGCCCAATACCAATAATGGCAATGGGCTGTAAGGTGCTCTGGATATGATTGGGCTCTTGAAGAAAGGGCATCTTTGGTAATGTCGGTTTAACTTGGAGTAAATGCAATAAGACGGTGTTTTTACAATAAGAATAGTAAGATAGCTGTATTAAAATCGAGACTTGAGAGCGGAAACTAAACAAAAAGCCGGAGGATTACATATAACTATCTTGACCTAGACGTTATGCCACCCAACTTCTCATTTATCTCAAGATATAGATTATTCATGTTTAACTATCCAATCACCTATCGGTTTCTAGTCACGCGTCTATAGTCCGAATGAGCTCCTAACGCAAAACACTCCATATCATTGAGCCGACGCGCGCAGTCCAGTGAAGAGTCAACCCAAGGCACGTTTGCATCCCAGGACTTGGCCGTGTTAGCCGTCTGAAAAGACGTCCCACTCTCTTTCGAATCAAGAAAACTTAAATCAAGTTGTTATCACTGGGTTCTTTTGTATCGAGCATTGTCGAATGGTGGGTGTATCGGGGGTATGTTTGACTCGCGCAACGCTTATGATCCCTCAAACCCTCGCGTAATCGACTTGCGATCGAGCACGTGTGTTATAGGGTCCCTGTTTAAGAAACCAGATCGCATCTGTGGAGGGAACCCACTGCTATGCTATCCTTGCACGTAACGAGGGTCTGACATGCCGTTTATATCTTCCGATATCGCAGGAAGTAAGTGGGGGTCGTGGGTAAGACACATCGAGAGATAAGCCCGGGCAGAACAGGAATTGTAATTAGACATGTAGCAATTGGTCAAACATTATGGTGTAGCCCTTAAGTTGTGAGCTAACGTTGGATGTGTTATTTGCAGCAGAGAGCTTAAATCAGAACACAAAACTTGGTAATCTGACACGACTTGGTTTGTTAATAGATCGTTTTGATTCAGAAATTGAGACAATATTTTTCAATCTGACTATTAAATCTAAAATATTTAAAGATGCTCTTGGCACTAGACTAGTCCTCCTCGACCAATGGTTGATACCATCGAAACACATTATCAGGATCGTAGATATGCTTCATTCGCCTCAGCTTTTCCAACCTCCATGGTTCATATCCATATAATGCCTCAGGTGGATCTCGCATTGTAGACGTAGTATTGCCATAGTTGACGTATTGCTGAAGACGACCATATCCGGATGTGTCAATGAAGCGTTTCTTCCACCGGTCAATGTGCGCTTCAAAGGCATCCCGGTACTCCAATTTCAGCGGAGTAGCCATAAACATTCTATCAGGCAAAACTAGATCAGCAATACTTCAACCAGAGATTTTCGTTTGGGTTATTTTGCAAAAGCTTACATGAAATGGTTTGATCCCCAGCGCCAAGGGAACGCTGTTGTCTCGTCTGGAAGTCCCCGGACTTTCTGGTGGGGCAAGCATTCAAACATGGCACCGAAGAAACCTTTGCCAGCCCATTCTTCGTTCATTTCTTTGACGCTTTGGAAGAAAGCTCGAGTGGTCTCGATATCGAACTTCTCGACACAGACAGCACCCATCATCTTGTTGGGTGCCAAGGACCACACTTCGGGCTTGCTCAGAACTTTGTTCTGTCCCTTGTAGGTTACCCACGGTAGATCAGCCCACGTCGTGGTAATTTTGCCGCTGTTGAGAATGGGTTTGAGATTCTCAAACCTATTAATCCAAGGATGAACCTCGGATTCATGGCCAGACCATACAAGGTTGACAAGTAAATGGTGCTGCGATATAGTCAATCTCCACGTAAAGCCAGGTCGTGTCACTTTTTATCACCAGGGCTTACCTTTCTGCCGCCGTCACTTTCACGAATCCACAGCACAAAGATGGCCAAATCCATAGGCATATCCTCGTGCACACTGTTCAGAGTCTCAAAAACGGAATCATACTGTTCCAGGCTATACTCCAAGTCCCAAGTATAGTGAATGCCCTGGTTCGCCTGGGGATGAACACGAAATGTCGCTTCCAGGGCAATGCCAAAATTGTGTCCTGCGCCGCGGATAGCCCAGAACAAGTCGGGATCCGACGCCTCTGATACAACCCTGACGCTGCCATCAGCAAGGACCAACTTGCAGGACACCATGTTGTCGTGCAGATAGCCGTATTTACCCTGAAGCCGGCCGAGTCCAGCCCCGAATGCTACTCCAATGACACCTGTTGTCGGGCACGACCCAACGTCTGTTGTTTGAGTATTTAGCGAGTTTCGTTGCTGAAGCGAGTATCTGACTTTATGTTACTTACTGACTTCCATTCCGATTGATTGTAGAAACTTGACAAAATCATCTGTTATAACACCTCCGCCAACGGTCACTTGGCTAAGGTCAGGGTCAAACTCCAGCTTGTTCAGGGAGCGCATATCAATCAATATGCCGTTCTTCAACTGTCGCATTGTCGTGGTTACGGCATGATGTCCTGATCGTGGCGCAAAGGGGATATCTTTCTCCCGCGCATACTTAACGATTTGAATCACGTCTTCGTCACAGCCTGGCTTGATCGCGGCTAGGTACGTCTAGACGCCGTACACATTAGTCAGTTAGGTCCTCCATCCAGATAAAGTTCTCTCATGGTCCAGGTGTTACGAACTGGGCGCTCATATTCAGTAAAGCGTAAGTTTGACTTGGCGAACTCCTGTGATCCAGGGAGGTGAAGCCAAGCCGCGGGAGATAGTCTTAGCATGAGGTCTCTCTGCAGGCTTTCTGGGGTCATTGCTGCACTCATGGTGACAATTGTTATTATGCTTCGAAGATGAGAGCGTGATGGTGAAGAGTTAGTTGTTGGAGCTCAGACGTCAACTCAACATAAAACACTGTATAGAGTTGAGTGAAGGAAACAAAAAGCCACCTAGAGTCCGCCGAAGTCGGCATCAACCCTTATGTTCCATAGTGAGCGGTATATACAATACGACCCTGACTAGGATCGTGCACTAGTGAGCCGTTACTAGTCCGTACTCTGCAAGTGATATGATATCGAACCCTAGAATACCTGTCATGCGCAAGCCTAGGCTTAGCCAAAGCTTGTTTTTCACAAATATGGTCTAGTCTCCGCCCTATCCGCCCATGGCACTTTGGGACCCTGGCCAGTTGTGGGGTCTGGGGACGGCTTTGCCGAAGTCCTGCGGGACTCAACTGCCATATAGGCGAACGTGCAAGAGTCAATCCATCTTACTGGCCGAAATTTATCTATCTCACTGTGAGAGTTATCCACACCACTGTTTCGTACGACACCTCTGCAGAATTTTGGGTAAGGAGCAAGTTTAAAGGAGGGAAGACGAAGGAGAGAGTATGGCACATTCGGCTTGCCTCCCACGCCCATCGCCGACGGTTTCCTGGATTCCATCCTTTCTTCTCATAGTTGTCTTTCGACTATTCATTATGATCAAGTCAGAAATTGTATCAGAGCAGATTCAAGACCTGCTGAGAGGGCTGCCGGAGCTCACCATTCTCAATCTCACAGTTGTATTCTTTACTCTTGTAAGGCTCTAATTATCAGCTGGGTCTTTTCATACCTGAAAATCTAACTATGGCTTTGGATAGATTGCGCTTTACACATGCTGCCAGACCTTCTACTATCTCTACCTCAGCCCACTGCGTCGTTATCCAGGTCCCAAACTTTGGGCAATCTCCCGCATCCCATGGAACTACGTGAACATGAAGGGGAGATTGGCTTGGAAGATCCGCGACCTTCATGATCAATACGGCCCTGTTGTTCGCATCGCCCCTGATGAGCTCTCATACACCAGTGGCGCAGCGTGGAAGAAGATCTATGGACAGCGCTCGCCCGAGTTCCCCAAGGTCCTGGATGGCCGTGGTATAGCACCCGCCTCCATCGGCGGCCGCAGGACTTTAGCAACAGAGGAGCTTGGCCGACATGCAAGGCTTCGACGTGCCATCAACCCGGCCTTCTCTGAGCGTGCTCTGCGAGAACAGGAGTACTATTTCCAGAACTACATCAGACTCTTCATTAAGCAGATTAGAAAGATTTCTCAGGATGGGCCTGTCGACATGTCTCTCTGGTATAACCTGCTATCCTTTGACATACTATCCGGTACGTTTATCACAATGTTTTCCATACCGATTGAAATCGTTTAGCCCTTTCTAACTCGCAGAAACTGAGCAGATCTCGCCTTTGGAGCACCCGCCGGTTGCCTTGAAAACGCAGACCAACCGTGGATTCGCGTTATTGGCGCGCGCACGAAAAGCTTTCCTTGGATCCAGCTTGCAGTGCAATACGGCTTATTTGACTTCTTGATCTGGATCTCTCCGCGTCGTGTTACTGAATCCCGAAACAAGCACTTGGCCATGACTGCTGAGAAGGTAAAGCGTCGCATACAGACCAAGTCCGCTGGCAAGGACTTCTTCTCTTACATTCTGGCCAACAACCAAGAGGAGAAGTTGAACGACATCGAATTGACCATGCTTGCGAGTACCTTTATTGTCGCCGGGAGCGGGACAGCTGCAGGAGGCCTCGCTGGTATCACTTATCTGCTTCTTCGTAACCCAGAAGCATTAGAGAAGCTGAAGGCGGAAATCCGCACCGCGTTTGACAAGGAGGAAGATATTACCATGGTCTCCACGCAGAACTGCAAGTATCTCCGCGCCTGTATCACTGAGGGTATGAGATTGTATCCGCCCACTCCAGGCACACTTCCTCGCTGGGTTCCCGGCAAAGGAGAGCTCATTGAGGGCCAGTGGGTTCCAGGTGGCTTCGCGGTCGGTGTGAATCAACTTGCCGCCGGCCATTCAGAAGTCAACTTCCACCGTGCTGGCGAATTCCTTCCTGAGAGATGGCTTGATGTGGGTTCGGACTCGGAATTTGCTTCCGACGACAGGACCGCCTCTCAGCCGTTCTCCCTCGGTTCTCGCAACTGCATTGGAAAATCGTACGTACACTTCAATATCTTTCAAACGCGGTCGCTAACCTTGCCTACAGGATGGCAAATGCCGAGATGGCACTTGCATTTGCAATGTTGCTGTGGAACTTCGACCCTGAACTCCACGAACCATTGGAGGACTGGTGGTTTAAGCAAGGCACCTTTGTCGTCTGGGAGAAAATACCGCTACTGGTGAATCTCCATCCGAGAACAGATGCAGATAAATCTGCTGGGAAGTAGATAATCTTTTTGTAAGGTTTGCACGGTTAAACAACTCTACAGACACGCAGTACCCAACATTGTAGGAATTGAGATACCTATTTGAACCATGGTTTAAAGTGTGTTTAACAAACTCTCACTTATAGTAACAGTGTTTATTACCTCTATTGCGATTTCGACTTAGGATAGCTTTAGGGCACAGAAAGAGACCTCCAGCTCAAGAACGTGATACTTCTATTACAATGCCTCGCTGGACCGATTATAAAACCTGAGTGGTCAGGCGCAGGAACGGCTCATTGGTGGAAATTAAGGACCCAAAGAGTGTAGGGTAGATTACCCAGCGGCGCAAGCAGCTAAACCTGCTGGATTTCATACCCCAAGCCTAGTTGAGCAACGTCGCTGAGACTCACTATGAAAACACTTACAATCCACGTGCTATTTACAAGAACGGCGTTGGTAGACACTCTGTGCCCAGCAAGTTATCCGAGATCTTCCAGCTCACGAGTCAGGACTTCGTTTCTAGACCAGGAACCCCTGCCTGTCTCTTATCTCCCCCACGTCCCAGGTTAAGGATCAGCCTATACCCAAGTGAAACACCGATAATCCTTTAGTTCCAGGGTTCTCTTTCTTCTCCACACCAACTTCTAATTCGGATGCCAAGTCTTCGGCCAATGGCGAAACCTCCTGTCAACACGGTGATGTCGAAGAAGATGGCGTTGCCGCCTTGGTCTTACGATAGCTCGGCAGATGTTTCTCTGCGCACCCATCGTAAGATCGATTCCGAGGTGTAGGAACAGATCCGCGACTATAGGTCCAACGACGTGTATGCCCACAGACACACCATTTTGCACAGCACTCTGTCTCCTACGAAAAGGAACCAGAGAGGAACTTATTGTCTGTCAACTGAGGACGTCAACCACGAACAACCATGGACTTCTCTTTCGGGACGACCTTTGACAAGGCTGTTCGTTCCCTCATGAATCCGTCTTTTATTGTGAAGCTCTATGAGCGCATCCCCCTCTGCGTGTTGCTACTAGCTGTCCCCCTCTCGATTCATCTCCTCAAACTCCTGTGCAAAAGTATATCCCATGCTCATAAAGCTCGGCAACGAGGCTGTCTTCCAGCACCCCTTGAGCCATCCAAATTACCCTTTGGAATTGACATACTTCTCGCCTCTCTCCGCGCAGACCGTGACCAGCGCACACCAGACCATGTCGCCAACCGCTTCGCCGCCATGGGCGTGTACACATTCCGCATGTCCATCTTGGGCACCACCAACCTCGTCACCGCCGAGCCTCGCAACATCCAAGCAATCCTGGCAACGCAGTTCCACGACTTTGGCATGGGCGCCACGCGAAGTACAAACCTGAAGACTGTTCTGGGCAGAAGCATCTTCGCGGCAGATGGTGCGTCCTGGCGTGCATCACGAGACATGATGAGGCCTCTGTTCAGTCGTGACAACGTATCTCGGCTCGACCTCTTGGAAGAACACGTTCAGACTCTTTTTCGCTGCATCGAGAAGGAGAAGAGTCAAACCATGGCGGACGGCACCTGGTCTGGGCCTGTCAGCCTGGCCGCGTTGCTCCCGTCTCTCACATTGGACTCTGCGACAGAACTATTCCTCGGTCATAGCACATCCACCCTACAAGCTTCTCTTGAGAGAGACGATTGCCATCCTGGAATGGAGTTCCATCACGCCTTTGAGCGTATGGTGGCCGTCCTCGGTACACGCGTCCGCCTACGCAGCTTCTACTGGCTCTATGGCACGGGCGAGCTGTGTTCATGCGTGAAAACTCTGCATGGTTTTGTTGATAGTGCTATTGCTGCCTCAGACATGGCTAAAAGACCAGGCTCTTCCCAGGCACTATATGACTTTCTTGATGTTCTCCGCGAGCGGTGTAGCGGTGGCGATGAAGAGGTCAGAGAACAGGTGCTTGGGCTTTTCGCCGCGGGACGAGATACCACGGCCTCATTGATGAGCTGGACATGGTACTGCCTTCTCCGCAACCCTCGTGTGTTTGCAAAACTTCGCTCCGAGATCCTCTCTACCTTTGGCACCAGCCCTTGTGGCCCTTCAGCTACGATGACGTTTGCTTCGCTGAAAGAATGCACATATCTTCAGCACGTGCTCTCCGAGACCCTACGGCTACACTCCGTTGTACCCTTCAACTCTCGCCGCGCGCTGCGCGACGCGACACTCCCAGTAGGCGGCGGGCCGGACGGAAAGAGTCCCATCTTTGTACCTAAAGGGACAGAGGTCAACTTCAGCACGCATGTGCTCCACAGACGCAAGGACCTCTGGGGTGAGGACGCGGACGACTTCGTTCCTGAGCGTTGGGAGAAGAAGAGGGGAGCCGCGAGCGCCGCATGGCATTTCGTACCGTTTAATGGGGGTCCAAGGATCTGCATCGGCCAACAGCTCGCGTTGACTGAGGCCGCGTATGTTCTTGTCCGAATGCTGCAACGGTATAGTGCCGTAAAGGGACTGGATGTTGACCTGACTCGTGATTGGCATAACTTCACTGTAGTTTGCAGTCCTGGAAGTCCAGTCAATAGGAACCAGGCAGTTCTGTGCCATTTAAAGTTGGCTTGCCATGATTAATTAAAATAAATGCCAGTTGCTGCAAGAGGCTCTAAGATTTAAATACTCTTGTGAACCTTGAAGTGAATAAGGCTTATACACCCCGTTCCGAAATAATATTCTTTACAAGATCTGCTGCTCGATCCAGAGCTGCTCTAAAACGGTCTGCGCTCTTCGTTGGACTGACAAAGCACACTTCAACCCTATTGTCAATTAGTATGTATGCTGAAAGCAGCCGCATCGGAACCATAGAGACTCACGAATCATCAAATACAGTATAATTCATCCATACTGACTCTGGGTGCGGCATTGTGAAGCCTGGATCTTCTGCAAGTTTTGTTTCCACCATTGTTTGCATGATCAGTTCCGGATAGCCCCTCTTCCAGACGGGGTCAGAGAACAGCTCTGGTATCTCTTCGTCCTTCTGATCCTGTGCCATGACCTCGATCACATCCATGAGTCTGAAGTAGTTTCGACCCTCGGTTCCCTTGGCGATTTGCGCATTGCACTCGCGTGCCGCCTGGAGGAGTCTGGCCCGAACCTCACTGCGAGGCACAGCATCGTCAAGAGCGGCGTCGCAAAAGTCCATCACCGATTTCAGAACCACTTGGACAATCTCTGGACGGCCAAGGTGGAAGTGCGCCGTCGATACAGTCTCCCAACTTGCTGGCAGGTAGCCAAAGTACAGTCGACTGGCGAGCTGAATGGTGAGGTCAACAGTTGCCTTGATTGGCACGGAGTGACTGAGCAGCAGCGTCTTGCCAAAAGAGTTGATGAGATGCGGGACGTATTGTTTTGTGGATGTGATGGCAAGGTAGGCGTGGCGGAGGGTTTCAATGTGGCTATCAATATCTTCTGTAGTCACCAAAGGGATCTCTTTGAGACTAGCTGAATCGATGGCGATGGCACCGACGCTTGCTGCAGTATTACCAGCGTCAAGAGTGTTGATAGCATTCTGGAGTCTCTGGGAAAGCTGAGAAACTGTCATGAGATCAATCATGGAGTGCTCGAAAATGGTTGCCGAGCGCCCATTGGCCGTGACGATGATCTGGGTACATTTGTCGTGCCAGCGGTTGAAAGAGTCCCCGATGTAGCCCGAGCGGACTCGGTCTGCACGCGTGATGGGGCTATTGTCGTCAAGACACAGAACGAATACAGAAGCCTCGATTGTTTCGAGATAAACTGCATTCTTACTGTCCAAAGAGACCAGCTTCTGTCGGTTCTAAAAGACTATTAGTCGAGTTTCAAGTTGAAGCCCAAGACGCCGCTTACCAAACCCCATGCATCGCGATTGTCAGTGGTCAACATGCCAGACCAAGATCTTTCCTCCAAGTCCAAATCGACGATAGCTTGGTAGGTTGCTTTCAGTAATTCATATGAAACTGTTGTCCCGGCATGCTCCAGCGGGACTTTGAAGAGATGTCCCTTTCGCAGCACGGCAACGTATGCATTACCCGGGTACTTCATCATTTTGTCACAGTTGACATTTGGCTCTCTCACGGCATTGAACAGCCAGGACAATGAGTGCCCACAGTTAGCCCTGGTACCAAGGAAATCAGGTTCCAGCCTGCCAGCGTCACGGTCGGCCTTGAAATCGCACAAGGCCGTAGTCAGTATAGCCGCCCGCTCCGCCTGGGTGTGGACGGCCGGGCTATCAAAGTGAGTACCCAAGAAATTTCCAAAGGGCGCCAGTGGATATCGACGCTTGAGATGCAAGGCCTTGAGAAGCAGGTCGGCGATCCAACTCTCCACGTTCGGATCATCAGCCTGGGCACGCAGCTTATTGTAGAGTCTGCGACCAAGACTATCTGGTGCCGCTAGCGCATGGGCTTTCCGACTGAGTTCTGTGTACTCCTCTCGGGTGTGAGCGAAATGGCCGACGCTGTTCAGAAGATCCTTGACGGCCTCGTCGAGGTCGACGAGCGGGTACCTCGGTAACTCTTTGCAAGTCCGACAACAGTAGAAGCTGTGATTCGTTTGAGCCTGCTCGCCGGTCGATAAAAAGGATTCTTTTGTGATAGTACCATTCTCTCTCGAGCCCGATTGCCTGATCTCGTCAGGAATCAATTTGGATCGCGAAGCAACCGTGGCCGTGAGGGCTGTGATGCTGCCAGCGCCGCTCAATTCAGATGTCTGTAAGTTAACCTGGAAGGTGCGCACCATCCAATTCTTCAACTCAATGCTGACAAGAGAATCTAACCCGATTGTAGCTAAAGACTGATCAACCCGAATATCCTCTATCGGCCGGTCGAGGAAGACGGCAAACTTGGCGAGTGCAGCGTCTTGAATCAGGTGCTCGGCCTCGGCCATGGTCTTGACACCAGCCAGTGCTTCTGCAAAGTCAACCTTGTCGCTTTTGGCGGGGCCAGTGGTCTTTTGCTCCAGTGTATGTTGTAATTGGCTGAAAATGGGATTATCAAGCAGATATTCGTCGTTGGCTTCCACCATCGACAGACGCGTTACGCCCTGGATTGATTGGTGTAGGCCATCCTTTCGAGCGGCATCTGTCATGAGGTATTCGAAGTTTGCAAAGAACTCATCAAATGAGATATCCATGACGCTGTTCTGTCGAAGACTTGCCCTGATAGTACTGATTGCGGTCTCATTTTGGGATGCCTCCAAAGCGCCATGGGCATCAATGGAGACGGCACCGATGTTGAGAGAGACATATTGAGTATGCGGGTGATTGGCATGAGCTCGTGCAAAGGCATCTTGGAAACCGTTGCCGGCTGCATAGTTGGACTGGCCAGACTTGCCAATCACGGACACAATAGACGATAGTGCCACGAAGAAGGCCAAGTCCTGACTGGCGAAATACTTTTCAAGATTGATGGTTCCAACGATTTTGGGCTGAAGTGGCTGTTTCCATTCATCGACGGTCATTTGAGAAAAGGTTCGATCCTAGAAAGTGTTAGAATATTGCATTGGCTCCAGTAAATAACAGGAACCTACTCTCAGAGCCAAAGCGCCCTGCACAACGCCTCTAACTGGAGGCAGCGCCCTACAAAATGAGGCAGCATTCCTCATCTGCTCTTCATTGGTGATGTCACACTTCAGTAGGTGGAGCTGACCACCATGTGCTTCCACTGCTGCCATATGCTTACATCTCGTCTCATCGTCGATGGTGCGCCGGGAGAGGGAAACAATATGTCCGGCTCCACGAGCAGCGAAAAAGTGACATATCCGTGAAGGTAGATCGCCGAGACCGCCTGCCACAATGTAGGTTGCGTCTTTTCGGAGTCGCAGAGGTGTCGGTTGCGCTGGTAGACATTTGACTCTGGAAGTGGGCTGTGTCACGAGAACAACCTTTCCTATGTGTTTTCTCGCGCTCACAAGGCGGAAAGCATCCTCGACCTGCTCGATAGGATACACCTTGGCTGGCTCCGTCGGGCGTAGTGTCCCTGACCCAATGAGTTTGACGATCTCGCCAAGAATCTGGTATATCTGGGGAGCCTTTTTTGCAGCCAAAGTTGTCAGATCAAAGGCATGGAATGTGATTGACTTTTCAAAAGCAGCCATGCTCAGTCTAGAGGCCTTTTGCATCTCAATTCTGCCCAGTTCAACAAAGACGCCCAAAGATTTGACGCATTCAAGGCTCTCTCTGAGCAACTCTCCCGTTGATGTACCCAGTACAAGATCGACGCCCTCCCCGCCTGTAAGACGCATTATACTATGTTTGAATGAGCCTGATTGGCTAGAATAGATGTGAGTCTCTGGGATGCGGTAAGTGTCTATGAGAAATTGCCGTTTTTCGCGGTTTCCGACCGTACAGAAGATCTCTGCTCCAATGGACTGCGCAAGTTGAATTGCCGCTTGCCCGACCGCTCCGGATGCAGAATGAATGAGAACAGATTGCCCTTGCTCGAGGTTGGCCAGGTTCCTAATACATTGATAGGCCGTCGCATATGCGTGGGGTATTGATGCTGCTGTGGTGTTACTCAACCAGCTGGGCGTCTTGTGGGCATAGTATCCGTTGACGCGTGACAGGTTGCTGTATGGCTGCGCGCCAAAGCCCATGACCCTATCTCCCACCTGATATGCGTCCCTCATATCTAAGCCAACTGCTGTTACTACGCCTGCGAATTCACCAATCATTTGCGCATTGGAATTCACTTGTCCAAGGGCCACGCAGAGATCTCTGTAGTTGACTCCGTAGGCATCGGGCTTGACTTCGATCTGGTCAGTTCCTAATTCCGGCGACAAGTCACCATCCACGAATCGGAGAGAGCTCAGCAAGCCGGGAGTAGCGACTTCAAGCTTGAGAGCCCGGTCACCTTGATGAAGAGCAGTCTCTGTCTTTGTCAAAGTATGGTCATCCCAGCTGCTACGTGCCCATTTCAAGAACGTGGCGTCTGACAATACCCGAGGAATGAATACACAGCCATTCTCGTAGGTGAACTCAGGCTCCAGAGACTTGTCGTCACGACTCCGTGACCAAAAGCACTTTTGTAAGATCCCCGCTACTGCGTGCCCGGCCACCTCGGGACTAGGAGCAGGATCACGGATATCTAGGGTAACGAACCCACTGTTGCCACTCTCGCGACGGAGGACTCGTACAAAAGCACTTACCACGCCCTTGTAAGCCGTGGACACTGGATCGGGGGTATCTTGAATGACCACCCAGAGTATCTTGGCCTTTGAGGCGAGAAGAGCATTAAGTGTTTTGAATAATTGAGGCTGAGGGTCGAGGAGTAGAGGCGTCTCAGCGCGATCAACCACCAAGTAGGCCACGTCCTCGCTGACATCTACTCGATCCCAAGTGCACTCGCTGATTGGAACATCGGTCGAAGTAGACTTGATGTGCTTGGAAATCTCGACATTCCTATCATCGGCCGCATCTTGGATGAATACAATCCTGTTGTTTACCGGACCATGTCCGTTGGTTAACGGGGCCACAGCTTTGGAAACCATCATGCTGTTGCGCGCAACATGTATTCCGCCAAAGCCATTCCTTGATAATATCGTATCCCATTGCTCTCTGTACATTAGGGCAGTGACCTCTCGGAACTCGTCCTCATGAGCCCACCACCCAGACAGGGTGCCAAATATGAGACCAATGACTGCACCTTTCGGTGAGTTCTCGACGAGGATGAGGCTTCCACCGGGACGGAGAAGTTTTCGTACGTGGTCCATCGTGACATCCATCCGTTTCGTCGCATGTAGAACGTTTGATGCCACGATAACGTCATATGATTCTGGCTCAAAGCCCTGTGCGAGAGGATCGCCTTCCACATCCAGCGTCTTGAAGTCCATATAAGACTCCCAGTCAGCGAAGGTGCTGCGAGCTTCTTCAAAGAATCCGCTTGATATGTCCGTGTATGTGTACTGCGCGATAGGAAGGCCGCCACCGCTATTTCGATTGGCAATTCCACCGAGAAGTCGCTTTGTGCAGCCGCCCGTCCCCGCCCCGATCTCCAGAAAGCGAAGTCGTGGATTCTTGAATGTGAGAAGCTGGAGATATGCAACTGCAGCTTCATAGTCACCGCTGAAGGTTCCACCCTCGTAAGCCCGTATCAGGAGGTTCCCCTCCAGCATAATACTCAAGGGATCGGATGTACCGCTTAGAATTCCAGGAAGAGCTCTTCCGATACGTGCAAGTAGTTGCAGTTCGGGTGCATTGGTGAGGGAGTCAATACGCTGCAATATGTTGACTTCATCCTCCAAGTGTAACTCTGACATGATCTGGCTGTAGTAATCAGAGTTGACCCACTTCTTCATCCATCCAAGATACTTGACTAGATGAGGGCTGGTGATCTCAATGTTGTTGGCCTCGACGTAGCTCAGTGCATCTCGAATCCAGATGGATGCTGCCTGGTCAGCAACACGGAAGCTCTCTTGAGCTTCGATGGCAGATACTTTGCTGCCTTCGTAGTTATATATCATGTTCTCATCCAAGCCCAGCGTGGAAGAGAGGAAGTGGGAGAATGAGGTTTCCGTCATAAAATCTGCGTCCAGGTTCCACTCTAGCCGGTTTACTTTATCGTGAACAAAAGGCCGGTTCTCGTCTTGATGCGCCTCGCCGATGGCTCTGAGGTTGACCAACAGCTTGATGACTGGTCTGAGCTGGCCATTGGCCTCTTCTTGAAACACCCAGGACTGACCTGTAGATGCTTTTGGTCCATCGGGCTCTATCTGCATGGCCGCAGTCAGGTTGTTGCCTGGCAGTGTCGAGATATTGGCATCAATCTCCAGCAGGGTAATCTTAGTAGGGACACAAGGAGCGTTGGACACAAACTTCTTGAAAAGCATCCCACTAAGTTGGTGAACAGCGTCCAGGGTAATTGGTGAATAACGTGAGGCCTGAAGGACCGATATGGCATCAAAGCAGCCACATCTGGAATGATGATGTCGAGAAGACCTTGTTTGTTGCCATATTTGAGAGAGTCAATCGGACTGAATGCACCGTCCCATTGGTTGCCGGTCAGCTTGGCGAACTCATAGAATTCGGCCTTTGTCATCTCCATATCACAGCTCTCTCGAGCATCATGAAGGAGCTGCATCGAGTCTTCTATGCGCAGATCTGATTCTCTTGTCCCATTCACCTCATCGTCCTCTGTGCTTTCATACTCGATCGTAATCTCGCCCGAGCAGTTTTCGGTCCATGATTCGTTCGTACTGTCATACGACCAAATTCGGAATGTTTCCCAGCGACTGCCTTCGTACTGCTGTGAGGTGGACATACTCAGCTGTACTTCAACCTCATCAGACTTCTCGTCATTGTCTGACTCGTTGAGGACAATGGACTTTGAAATGATCACATCGCGAAGAATAAATCTTGAAATCGGCCGCTGCGCATCTCTCAGCTGCACAAGCTGCTTCATTGCTTCAATAGCCATGGTGAGGTATCCTGCGCCTGGATATAATGTAAAGCCTTCGACCACATGATCACGAAGCCACGGCAAGGCATCCAGGTTGATGAGATATCTCCAGCGTGGCTCTTGAATAGTGCTGGCCGGGTCGAGCAGGCCAAGTAAATCATGTGGTGGAAATTTGCGGAAACGGTGAGCCTTACTCAGTCTAGATTCGTGCCAGAATTGTGCAAGATCCCAAGGGTACGATTTCAAGTCCCGAATGATTTCAGGCTTTCGTTTTTCGGTCATCCCGAGTACGGCTTCAAGACCGATCTTGAGGCCTAGCTCAAAGATCTTGCCGGCGAGGGATAAGACTGTCTGTACAGCGTTCTTGTGGCGCACAAGGGCAGATAAGTATTCGAATTTGAACTTTACGCCTCCTGGTGGTGTCAGTGTTTGACGTGAAGGGCCTGCCAAAGCTGGATGAGGACCGATTTCGATGAAAACACTCGCGTCCATCCCCGGCCCGTTTCTTAGTTGGTCATCCCGCAGCAAACCCAATGCCTGGCTAAACTTGACCTGGGACACCAAGTTGTCCCTCCAGTACTCAGCGCCGAATGCTGTTGATTTGGTTGTACCAGTCACGCTTGAGTAGAATGTGATACCGCTCCGTACGTCAGAGGACTCAACATTTTGCATTGCCTCATGGTAGTACTCTGCAATTCGCCGCATCTGATGCGAGTGATAAGCAGTATCAACTTTCAGCTTGCGAGCAAAGATCCCCTCGTGGTCAAGTAGAGACTTCAACTCTTCAATAGCAGCCAAGTCTCCCGATATTGTGGTGCTCTCTGGGCTGTTAACACAGGCTACACTGATCGTTCCACTTGTGACCATATCAATGTATCGCTGTGCTTCGGCCTCTCCAAGAGTGACCGCCATCATTGAGCCAGGCACTTCAGCCGCTGCCTTGGCCATCGAGGACGCAACACCACGGTGATAGGCACTATTTGAAGTTAGCTTCATCATCTCGCAGGTCATCCATTTGACTCACACAATGATGGCGTTATCTCGGCTCAAGGCACCGGCGGCATATGCAGCAGCAACTTCACCAGAGCTGTGGCCGATAACCCGGCTAGGTATGATGGAAAAGCTCTCCAGTAAATCCACAAGCGCAATCTGAATAGCTGTTGTTGCAGGCTGGGATATCTCAGCCTCGCCGATGCGTGACTCGCTCTCCGCTTTGAGCAGCTCATCAATGAGACTCCAACAGCCTCCTTCTTGCCGCATAGTATCCTCCATAGCCATTATTGACTGTCGGAAAAGTCGTGATGACTTGATGAGCTCACGTCCCATTGCATGCCATTGTGCACCTTGTCCGGAAAACACAAAAGTGAGTGGTGCAAGGGTGGTAGCTCTCTTTGGATGAACCATCTGATCCAGTTCTTCCAGCAGTTCCACCGAGGTGGATGCGATGATAGCTCGGCGGAATGACAAAACAGACTTGCGAGCACCTAGCGTGTATGACAGACTACGCAGAGTCTGAGAGTTCAGAAGGTGGGTAGTTACCCACTGCTTGGTGTTGTCTACAGTTGCGAGTAAAGCTTTCTCCGTTGATGCACTCAAAACAAACAACTGCGGAGCAGAGTCAGTGGTATCAGTAGAACTTGGAGATCCATTCAAAGCCAAATCAGTGGATAAGGATCCATTAGTGGCTCCATTGAATGACTCGGTGTTATTCGAATGAGTGGATGACCCATTTGTGTGACTGCCATTAAGCTGGTAATGTGAACCTGGAGCCTCAAGGATGACGTGACAGTTAGTTCCTCCGTACCCAAATGAGTTGACTGATACTCGAGCGGGGCCACTGTGCTTTGGTCGTGGTAGCTTCGTAAGTTCACTCGGGATCTGCCAGCATGTTAGAGTGACGTCCCCTAGTATGGAGACGTAAATACCTATACCTTTATCTTCTTCTCATAAAGCTTTAGAGATGGCTTTGGCTTGATGAAGTTGAGGTTAGCTGGAATCTGACCATGTTTAAGTACGAGTATGGATTTCAGCAAGCCGGCGATACCAGACGTTGCCTCGAGGTGGCCGATGTTCGTCTTGACTGAGCCGACGTAAAGGTCATCTGTCCTATCAGACTCTTCACAAAAGACTTTAGATATCGATGCTATCTCCTCACGGTCACCAGCTTGCGTTCCCTATTCGTTCTTAGTCTGATTCTTCTTTTTACGTTGTAAGAGACTTACAGTGCCGTGAGCTTCGACGAAAGACGTATCTGCGGGATTCAGCCCAGCCTCTTGGTACACCCGGAGCGAGAGTGCTGCCTGTGCCTCACTGCTGGGGGTATTGAGGCCGGGCGTTTTGCCGTCTTGGTTCATGCCCGAGTTGGCAATGATGGCGTGTATCCGGTCACTATTACCTTGGTCAACACACCGACCGGCTGCAAAGGAGTCATGGCCTACCCGTCCTTGATTGCGTGGTCCAAGCGCTTGAGAACTATCGTGGCAACGCCTTCACCACGTCCGTATCCAGCTCCTCTCGAGTCAAAAGCATAGGATTTGCCATCTGGGTTAAGCATTCCCATACCGCTCACTACAGGAGCATCAGCACTGCATTCGCGTATGACTTGCGAGCCACCGGCAGTCCCGACTGGAAGGGAAACTCACTTATGCTTAGAACGTCTGGTTGTATAACAAGCTGCGAGCCACCAACCAAGGCGAGATTCGACTCGCCCAATCGAAGGCTGTGGCATGCTTGATGAAGGCCGACAAGACTGCCAGACTATGCAAAATCAGTAAAGAACTCATGTAACATCTCAGATCTAGAGTTTCATACGCAGCCAGTGTCAATCGTCATACAGGGGCCCCGCAGGTCGAAACAGTACGATATCCGGTTTGATAGGACTGGTTGGTGTTAGCCGCAAGTACAGGCAATGATATACCAACTACATTGACTTACTAGATTCACCCGTTCCGTTCAAGTGCGTCCTGCCAATTGTAGACAGGTCCTTGTGCCCCATGCGGTCGTAGCTCCTCTCGAATATGCTGGCATACACACCAGTGTTGGAGCCGCGAAGTGTTTCAACGGGGATACCAGCGTCTTCGAGAGCCTCATACGTCGTCATGAGAAAACGACGCTGCTGCGGATCCATCGAATGTGCTTCCGCGCTGGAGATGCCGAAGAATTTGGCATCAAACTGGGAAATATCATCTTGCAGGAAATACCCGTGCTTGGTCACCATAGACTGCTTCGCATCTGGATAAGCATCGAACCACGAATCTGCGTTCCAGCGGTCTTTGGGAATCTCTGTCTGCCCATTACGGCTCTCCGACAGTAGTTCCCATAGCTTGTCCAAGTTGTTAGCTCCACCCGGGAGCCTACAACCGACGCCGATGATGGCGATTGGGGCTGGAGGGCTCATAATTCTAGATAGGACGTTGGTGTGACGATGATTGGATAGCTTTAGATTTGGTGATATAGGATGAACTATCAAGATGGTCTACTTGTACAACCTTTTCTGTTCTTGTACTCTATAACAATGGATTTTCTCAACTGGTCACGTATCTACTTCGCAAGCTAGGGACTTCCCCCTCTTCGAAGGATTCAAGCTCGTCCCGTACCTGCCGAAACAAAACATCCTTCTATCTCGTGAGCCTGAGTTATCACTGTTTCGCTCGTTGCAACACGACAATAGGCTAAATTCATCGGCATTCAATTATCGAGATCGAAAGTTCGTCTGATATGAGACCATCTCCAAGATCTAGAGGCGGTGCGGGTAGTTCATAGCTGTTGTGCTGATCTAAGTAAATGCGGAATCAATGGCTCCTTATGGCCTGGCGTAGGATCATGGAGCCATAAACCTCCACTATAGTACGATTCAGGGCCTTGAGATGATTGCTTGGCTCGGATGGACAGAACGAGCATAGTATTTAACCTGCCAATAGCAACTCGAAGCTACCTATCAATCCCGAAGGATCGTGGGGTTACATCAGCTACAAGGTGGCGTAGATGGGTCTTAGACATGCAACCCACGCTCTATTGGTCAGCAGCCCAAGAGCCGCAGAACTGTGCCTCAAATAAGCCAGATCCTACAGCTTGCTTGGCGCCTTGAGCCTGAAACCCGAGAGACCGGCTAAATGCTCCTCCACCACGGCCCAGGTCTCAGGCGGCAAGATTGCCATCATCCACGTATTGCCCTGGCCATCTTTGCCACCCACTTGGAACATGTTGCGAATGTGCGTATTATGCTCCAATGAAGTCCACTGGTGCCATGCGAGCTTGCCTGGAGATTTGCCATGGCCGGCTGCGGCAGGAGAAATGACCGCGGGGGAGAAGTCGATTGAGTCAAAGAACCCCATTTTACTGAAATTGGACACGACCAAGATGAAGGCGTCTTGGGCGGCAAAGACGGGCGGGTTCTCTTTATCCTTCGCGTAAGACTCCCGCAGGAGATGCAATTGAGCGTGGACTTGAGGGGCCTTGGTCAGCGACGCTACTGACTCCCTCACTAGGAGGGCGGTTCTCGCTAGTGGCTGTTGCCGAAGTGCCTGAAGCGTGGTGTTGGTCGAGGTCGAGAAAGTTGCATTGGCGATGAAAACAGGGCTTGAGTCAGGCTTGTCCTTGCGTTGAGGGAACGTTTCTGGTAAACAGTGTCTCGCTTCATACATACCCATTATATGAACAGGTCGATCCACTGCAGGAAGGATACCGCAGCAAAGTCGCGCCGCCCATGCAGCCAAAATATCGGCGTCGCTAACAAATTGTCCGTTGAACAGGGCTCCCTTTGGAATGACTTCAAGTTTATCCGAACCAAGGCCACCCATGAAGTCCATCTTGATCCTTTGGAGAGCAGAGTCTGGCAGCACGAGCATGCGTCGCACCGATATGGGGTATCTCGCGACATGCTCCAGGTATGTTTCATACGTCTTTTTGAAAGCTTGGGGGTTCAGCTGCATATCAGCCAGGGCGTAAGGCTCTTTGGGCGGCACTGATCCAATGTTCTTCAGAGGGTCGTCGTATGCACCCATGAAAGGCGGGATATCGTCGTAGCGTCCGTGAAGATCCATCGACCAAGCCAGAACCAGAGCTTTGATCCCCATAAAGTCACATACCACATGAACCCAGCGAATGCTAATTAATGTAGTATCGTTGAAGATAGCTACGTGAACGCCAATGATGGGCTCTTGACGACGAACATGTTCAGTAAAGTCGAGCGCCCATTCAGGGCCAAGTGTCAACGAGTTGAACTGCGAGGTGATTCCGGGAAACAATTCGGGCTTGCCTCTTGCCCTCGGGAGGTTTTTTGCAACCTGATGATCTGCAGTTTTCATCGCGAAAGTCTCCTCTGAAAATTGAAATGCTGGACGTTCGTGACTATATGCAGTTGGTGAATGGATCTCAAGTTTGCCGACTTCGTTGAACTGCAAGCGGCCACCTAATTTTCTCCAATCGCCCAGGCTGAGCAGATGCGTGAGAGCTGCGCATAACTTCCGCGTGTCAAGGACTGCATCGAAACGTAGTGTCCAGTGTTGCATATACCGATTGATAGGGGAGTCGTCAAACTCATGTAAAGGGAACACGATTTCAGATGTTGGCATTTTCGCTAGGTCAGGCGCTGTGGCATTTCCAGATAACATTAAGGTGACTGTGAGCGACGAGGTGAGATATGGTTAGGTTATACTGCCTTGCATAGGAATTGTAAGACTTCATAGCGAGTTCTCGACTAATTAAACCCGGAAATTTAGTAAATCCTTCTGTAGAACTGCAGCCTCTGAAAATCCCCCGCATAACATGACTTGATCCAGCCATGCTCCGGGTAAAGAGCTTTAGGCACATAGTAATACAGGCTGTATAGAATGAAATCTTTGCAAAACTCAATCGCTGCTTGTAAATAACACTTGAGCTAGATAATTATTCAAAACCTAACGGCGCTTTTTTTTTTTTTTTTTTCAAAAAAGGGAGAAGTGACCCATAGCCTGAAGATGGGCCTAGACTGGCAAGGGAGAGAAAGATAATAATAATCCACATATCTGGAATGATTATGGCGAATTTATTATACAGTGAGACATGTGGGCTCCACTAAAGAAACAATCACAGTCTATGCGTCTGGGATGGCCAATTTTACATTTACATATTTTATAACACTGACTCCACCTAAGCAACATTCTCTATAGAACGTTCCTTGGCAATAGGCCACATAAGACATATGCGGAGCCCTTTAAGTGCCATTTTTCAAACTAATACCAGTATTGATACCAGATGTTCTTCAGCGGGTTTGACCTTAAAAGCTTGGCGATTTTCTTCTGGGAACCATATCATATGCTACATATTATGACGTTTCTCAATATACTGCAAAAGTCATGAAGGACTATATTTTTGCAACGACCCTTTTAGGGTCTGTAGGGATATATCCTCAGCGGCCGAGTATCCTTCTATGGATATGGATACATGGTGCATCACGTACCTATCTACCTATCTTGCTCCTATTTCTGGTCAGCCCGCTGTGTCACGTCAAGACACATGACGTTTTTCGGAAACAGTTCAACTGCAACGGCCTCCGGTACGAAGTCTTTCTACTTGCTCCATTTGCGTTGACCCAGTATTGATAGTGCAGTAGTCACAGATGATCAGAGCATAATTGCGACGGAATCCTGGAACAACAACCGACCTGTCGAGTATCGATGTTGCACCAACCGAGGTACAAACTGACTCTGGTACACTGTCCTCTGGTTCAATAACTGAACCGGTCGATACTTCCTCAGCAGCTGCAACCGAGACAACTTCTTCGGCTTTGCCCACCTCGACCGGTATTGTCGAAGCTCCGGACGATCTGTCATCTTCCTCATCCAGGCATCCAGTAATCAAAAGCGCGATGTTGAAAAACGAGAGGCTGAAGGGTTTGTTGGTGCTGATAACCCCGACGTCTGTACCTTTGCTTTAACCTTCAGTTTGGCTGAAGGTCAGCTATTTGTTGGCGGTTTACCCACCTTTTACGCTGGTGAGGACTTCAAGGTGCTGGGTAACCAGGATGAAGATTCTTTCGTCGAGGGCTCCATTACGAGAACCTTTGGAACTAATGGACGAACCCTCTTTTTCCAGAACTCAGGCTTGCCGAATGGCGAGGCAGGTTTCTGTCAAGACTCTAGTGGTCAGGTGTACATCATCTTTACTGCAAGTCCTCCTGGATGCGTCCCAGTTACTCTGGGGGTCTATGATGGTAAGAATACCCACGCTTTTACACTCCGAATGCTAATTTGGATACAGTCACACAATGCCAAGACGGTCGCCTTGTCGGGTTCGAGACTTGGACCTCTGCTTTAGTAATCTCTACTGAGGCAAGTACGGCTGAAAGTGCCAGTTCTGGGATTACCAGCAGCGAGGAGCCTACAACAGCAAAAACAAGCGTATCTACAGAGCCCAACCCTTCCAGCTCGTTGAACCAAGCAGTACCTCCCCGGAACATCTGGTTCTGAAGCATTTAGCACCGCTTCCTCCCAGGTTGTTGACACATCTGCCCTGGCCTCTTCACAGATATTCGGCTCTGTATCATCCACCGTTTCTTCCGTCTCTGCTACTGGAACATCTTCCACCGATTCTTCCCTAGCTATTAGTTCATCTGTTTCAGCCTCTGACCCTGAAACGTCCACCAGTGTTTCTTCCCAAATTGTCGATTCATCCGAATCAGCCTCTTCGCAAACAAGCGGTTTTGAGACAACTACCGTCGTTTCTACTGAATTTGTTGATTCAACTGTCACCACCCAATCACCTATTTTCTCCAGTGACATTAGTACTGAGGCAACATCGTCTACTGAGCTTGAAGTTTCAAGCTCGCTCATAAGCACGTCAGAGGAGCCAACCGATACGACCACTGTGGCTTCAGTTGTTTCGACCTCGGAGACCTTTTTAGAGTCAGCTACTTCAACTGCTGAGGAGACAACTTCAGACCTATCAACCACAATGTCAGAGTCTTCATCAGAGATCACATCTACTACTGCCGAGACGACTACCGCAGACACCACTACCGCAGACACTACTACAGACCTCATGACAACCACGGCCACTGCTGCTGCACTGAGTGAGTGCCGCGGCGACCCCAATCCATTCTCCGACAGTGGTGAAAGCTTTAATCTCTCCTGTGACTTCAGTGTCGATAGCGGTTCATCCATAGGAGTAGTTACGGCAAACAGTTTTAACCAGTGCGTATTTTTCTGCGCACAAGCGAATAACTGCGATGCCATACAGTATGAAAAGTCTTCAATGCAATGCAGCGGATTCAGTTCATTCACTGGAACTTCTGGGAACGCTCAGTTTGATGTTGCAGTCAAGCAGCCTTGAGCTGCCACTGGTGCTCCTGGCTATGGCAGCAGGTAGCCTCGACAACCCATACGAGTTAATAGCTTCACTTCTTAACCTTTCAAACCAAACAGCTGCTTCGGAATTGTAACTCCCCATTCAACTCCAAACAGACAATTTCCCTGCTTCTTGAAAGCATGCGCCAAGAGCTTCCGTTTCATTGGGCTTGATCGTGACGAGGCAAGCAGCAGTTGTCTGTTTTTCTCATTTTTTTATTCAGAGCTTCTTGTTCTCCGTCTTTCCTTCAACCAATGTATAGACTACCTTTAATACTGTATTTAAGTCACCGCCCATCGCTTCCGTCCTTTATCACAATAATCTTATAAAATGATTTATAGTTTCGAACTTTTGTCGTCGTAAGTCTCCAAGATAGTGAAATCTCTTCACATGCGAAAATCTAAACGATTCATTACTCCACAAGTGTACAAGGGGGCTTCGGGCTACTTAACTCAAAGGGTATAGATACAGCCGATGATCGATCTTTGAATGAAACGCTGCCCCATTTCTGGGCATAAAATGGAACCCCTTGAACCACATATCTATCCATTCTGTCGGTGATATAAGCCCTTCCTGTCAGCAAATTTCCTTGTTACTCTCACTTTCATCTTACAAATTCTCATCAACATGGAGCAAAAGTCAGTGTTGCTACCAGCCAATATTACGGCCGCTGCTTCGTTCCAGACCATTGCGTATGTAATCGTTTTTTGGCTTGCATATCGTATACTATTGGCAGTTTACAATATCTCGCCATTCCATCCTTTGCACCGCTTTCCTGGTCCTAAGATCGCTGCAGCAAGCTATTTATATGAGGCATATCATGATTGGTGGCGGATAGGGCGTTATGGACATGAAATCCGTCGCATGCATGAGCGCTATGGTAAGTTCAACAGTTCTGCCCCTCGGAAAATGTCTCTTAACAAATTGTAGGTCCAATTGTGCGAATAAACCCGGATGAGCTTCATTGCTCGGACCCGCACTTCACAGATGAAATCTATGCTGGCCCTGGCCGAATCCGCGACAAATGGCAGCACCAACTAAACACGGGGGGCGCCGGCCCAGTTTCTGTGACTGGGTTCTCAACAGTTAATCATGAAGTCCACCGTATGCGGAAAGGGGCCTTGTCCAAATACTTCTCTCGTCAGCAGATGCTCAAGCTCGAGGGCGAGGTGAAAGAGTTTGCTCAGATGACTGTCGATAAGATGCTTCGATACGCTGGTCGAGAGCCCTTTGATGTGAAGGAAGCTTTTAACTGCTTCACAGCAGACATAATGTCTCAGTACGCATTTGGTGAGTCCATGGGCTTCATCGCTCAAGACGGTTGGGAGCCGAATCTGGCAACTTGGGTCAAGTCTTTCTTCCAGAGCGCCTACATGATGAGACACAATGTCTTTGCAAGGAAGATGGCTCAGTTGCTTCCGTTCCTATCTGACTACTTGGGTGAGGATATTAAAGCCGTCATGAGACAGATGAATGTTGTCATTCCTGGGTATATCGCGGCTGCTTTGAAGAACCCCGAGGGAGGAAGAGTTTTCGCTGATGTGATGGAGTCCAAATCATTGCCAGAGTCAGAGAAGTCCATGTATCGGCTGTCGGGAGAGGGGTTCAATTTCCTCCTGGCCGGGACCGAAACTACTGCCGTAAGTAATTGCTCTTCATTCCATATACGACATCGATTACTCACGGGTTTCAACAGGCCATCTTGACGGTTATCACCTACTATCTTCTCGCTCAGCCACTGACGTATAAACGATTGATGGCCGATCTCGAAGGAATCGATCCGAACAACCTCAAATGGACCGAGCTCGAGCAACGCCCTTACCTCTGGGCCGTCATCCACGAGGCTCTTCGTGTAATGCCTGGTGTATCTCACCGCTCAGCCAGAATTGCCCGCGAAGAGGATTTGGTCTATAAAAGCCGGGATGGTAAGTTTGAGTGGGTAATTCCAAGAGGCACTCCCATCGGTATGACTTCAATGATCAATCACTGGGATAAACAGATCTTTCCCAACCCGGACGAATTTGTGCCAGATAGATGGTTGGACCAGGGAAAGCCCAACTTTAAACTACAGAAGCTGTTGATTGCCTTTGGTAAGGGTAGTCGTGCATGCATTGGTGAAAAGTAAGTTTCATTCTATTCAAGCCCGGGTTTTTAATTAACTTTTTTTTTCAAGTCTTGCTTATTGTGAGGTCTACATCATGGCAGCTTTGCTCGCTTTTCGGGTTATTCCCAGGGCTCGCCTATATGAGACAACAATTGAGGATATCACATATCATCATGACTTAATCGTGGTCCAAACCAAGAAGGGATCTATATCGGTCCGTATCGCTATCTCATGAGTCATGATTCAGGTAGAGAAGGTTGGACCAAAGCTTCATACTTCAAGTATCATTAATAGAGACTAGCTGCGCCTGCATATGTCAACCTTTCTCTATCACCCATGAATACCGATTGGGCCCAGCAAAAGGTCCTAAGCGTGCTCGACTTCTGTAACTGCAGTCTTCATCTGGGCTTGGTTCTTGGCGATCCCAGCAGCAGAGTTCTGTCCATCGAATAGAACGGCAATCTCTTCCAGAGTAGGTCCCTTCGTCTCGACGAAGAAGAAGTAGATCACGAGACACTCAATGACCAGGCTAGAGAGCGGTGTTAGTCCAGTGTATGCGTCGACGCCAGAGAATAGTGACTTACATGACAATGTAAACGAAATAAAACTTCCATGCAAGCTGCTGCAGCCCCAGAGGATTCACCCACTGATTAAACACCCCTGAGAGAGCTGTAAAGCAAAAGCAGAGGGTAAGTCCCTTGGCTCTGATGTTATATGGCAGGATTTCAACCGTATAAGACACAGTTAATCCTGGCCATGCAGCACCAGCCACGCCGTAGAAGAGAAAAATCATAGCAACGACGGCAATTCCAGCAGCAGATGACTCAGTCTTTGCATAGACAGCACTGCATGCAGTCCAGATGGTGAAGGATATGAGCATGCCAACGCCAGCGAAGAGGAAGAGAACTCTTCGTCCAACACGATCAACAAAGAAGGCGGCGAAGAGGGAGACAAGCCAGCACCAAATGGTGAGGCCACCGTTGATGTATGCTTGAGTGACAGCACTAGAATCTGTCAGTCTCTCGATAGTAATCTGCATACATGTTCACTTACTCGGTAATACCAATAGTTTTCAGAATGGCGGCAAGCTGTGGTCCAAGTCAGTCTACCATCTCAGCAACATTGCATGTTGGACTCCACTTACATAGTATGAGACAAGACCGTTACCACTGCACTGAGAGAAGATCGCAGTAGCAATAATTAGCCCGCATCGCTTGCGGTTACCTGGAGTGCGCCAAAGCTCTGCCCATCCATTGTCTGAAGACTCACGCTCGAGTCTAATGGTGTTGACGATCTCGGTGAATTCCCACCTGACAAACTCATCTTCATCGTCGCCGTTGCCATGGTACTTGACAAGAATCTTGCGAGCTTCCTCCTCCCGTCCTTTGCTGATCAACCATCGCGGGCTTTCGGGCACAATGAAGATGGCCAGAAGCTGGATACCAGGCATGAGACACTGCAGTCCAGTGGGAAGAACCCATTGGATGTTTCCCTTCTGATTTCTAAGAGTTCCAAAACATACCCAGGCCGCGATGATACTGCCAAGATACCAAAGTGTGTTGTAAACGGTCGTGATCTTGCCTCGATGTCGGGGATGGGCGATCTCGGTGATGAGGAGAGGGCAAGTCGCGTTGGAGATGTTGGAGCCACAGCCCATGATGAATCGGCCAACGAGATATAGCGCATCGCGTCGTGGTCCGTGACCCTTTTGAGGAAAGCATTGCATAAGGGCGCCGACGATAACAATGACACAGCCAATAGCCGTGCCTTTTTTCCGGCCCAGTCCATCGGCGACATATGGAGCGAAGAGGAGGACAAAGAGACCTCCGAAACCGGGCATGGCGCCAAAGATACCTAGCCGACTTCCTTCTGGGTGATCAAAAACTATGCCATCTGTCAGCTCAGAGTAGTAACGTTCAAATAAATGACTTACATGTCTGCCATGATCCCATTGTCTGGAGACCGTTGAGTAAGCTGGAGTCATAGCCAAGGGTAGTTGAGCCCATGAAGAGAAAGACCATCATAAGGTACAGCTTCCTCAGCTCAGTCTGTTTCCAGAAAGGCAAGGTCGAGCCTTGAGGAGCATGAGTCTCCTCAGAAATGTCGACATCGGTCTGCTTTGAGGTCATGATGAGCCAGAGTCTTCGTGAATGTGCCTATTGGTCAAGCGACTTGGAGTTGAAGCCCGTATTGATCAAGGGATGATCTTGGCTGCTTCCCCAATGACTTATATATCCCGGACAAGGAATTGTCTGGTATCAGTGTCTATACTTGACAGCCACATACTCGTCAAAAATCAAGCCATGAGTCTCGTGACAGGAAGTCACTGTAATGCATCATGGTCCTTGGATGGTACGGATCTGCCATGATTTTCCTGCGCTCCCCATGGGGAAGACAAGGTTGAGAAGTTTGTTTGGGAGACTAAATCACAACAGGTTAAGTCACTGTGAATAGTCCACAGCAATGGAAGCTTTGATTGGGCAAGAAGGTCTTACTTAGCGAGTACCTGCTGTCGACCATTCTTAGTTGGGCAAGGCTAATGAGGTATATCCGAGATTTCGGCGAAGTGGTCCATACAGAAGACTCTAAAAGAGAGGAGGTGATCCGAATATTCTCCTCGGACTATCTCTTTCTTCTTGCCAGACGATTTTACGCACAGAGACCCTCACCTCGTTACTCCGCAGTAAAGCCCTGGAGTCAATGACTGACACAAGCGAGAGCGCCCCAGCTCCCATCTCCGCAGGTGCATCAACAGGCAATTCTGGGCAAAGGTCTCGGAACCAAGCAGCTTGTGATGTCTGCAGAGCCAGAAAGATTCGGGTTTGCCACCTTGCAGCTTCCATATCGCCACTGTCTACCCCTCATTGTTGATATGCTAACAGTGTCGGTAGTGCACGTATGATGCCAACTGTCAGCGATGCCAGGGCTGCGAGTTTCTAAATGTGAGCTGTACGCATGAACGACCAAGAAGGAAACGTGGACCTCCAAATAGGTCAGTTCATTTGATGTTGCTAATTGTACTAGCATATTGACATAGAATAGACATGCACAAAAAGCTCAAAGGCAGGCTGTAGGGACCCCAGGAATCCCTTCTCCAAACAACGTGTCTATCTCGCCAGGAGAAAGCAATGATGCGCGCCAATCAACAACACCACTTCATAGTCCTCAAGTCTTGGGCCATATCAGACATTCCGCGGCTTGTACCTGCTCTGGGCCCAATAGCAAGTGGCTTTCCGCGTTTGCCCCGGAGCCGGTCATTATGCACTTGCTAGGGGACTGGTTCAATGTTATCCACCCTTTAGCTCCGATCTTACTCCGTCGCCGGTTCCTTCAGCGCCTTCAGCAAGGGGTAGCTGACGTTGACGCCGAGTTCTGCGGGCTTGTCATCAGCGTATGCGCAGCAACCAAAGCGACACTACCGCGGGGTGACTATGGGCCAGTGACTGTAGATTATTGCGTCAACTTTCTAGATGCTCACGGACTACTAAAGAGTCAATTCACCCGAGATTCTTTTAGTATGGACAGATGCATCGCCTTGTACAATATCGGGACAGCCATGAGCGCCACCACAAAATCGGGGTTGAGCAGCATGCGCGCCTATCACGCCTTGAGCGAGGCCGCTGCAGGGGCCAGGTACCTGGCATATTATCGGATACATGAGCACGATGAGGCTGAACAGCAGCTCTTAAGAAGACTCATATGGCTATTATTTGCCAGTGCATGGTATGTTTCGGCACTGGGAGTGGATGATTGAGCAGCGCTAAACGAGTCACACATTACAGTAGTGCGGATATTTTCGGAAGACTACCCATCAGTCTACTTAGTCAAGATCGCATCGAGAACTTCCCAAGACCACTGTCTCTTTCAGACAATCAGATGGATCCAAGAGCCCCAGGCAGCTATCACGAGCCACCTTGGCATGGAGACGACACAACCTATGTCCCAGGACTGAACTCGTTAAGCGACTTATTCCTCATCTGGCAAGAGGTGCAGCAAGTTCCCGAGGGTACAGAACCTCATAAAACAATCAGGACATATCTTGGAAAGATTCAGCAGGTTCTGGATAATCTCCCGCCCGAGTTGCGATGGCGTGGTGGTCTGTCTCGTCCCGCCAACGTCACGGAAGGGCACGACGTCCAAATCGCCAATTTATTTGTGACGAGTCTCAACATCCGCTCCAACATTCTTCAAAAGTTCGGTCCGACAGACAAAAGCGCAGAAGACCACCAGAAAATTGTAGACGACCTATTAGAGATTCTGTACCATCTCCCCCGCGCTGTCTTTGATGCTAACGGCAGCAGCCTTGTCCCCAAGATTCGGGACATTGGAGCCGCCTACCTTGAACAGTTGGGCAGTGGCGTGGGGCAAGCGGATATAGGAGACGCGAGAATTAAACTCGAGCGACTACTTCGGAAGCTAGATGATCTAGACTGTTGGCAGGGGATTGGTGTGCTCGACACCCTGCCACTGAGAGTAGAGACATGACCTGGATACACAGAGATCAGATGGTTAAAGTCAGAACTAGGTCAATGACTCAATGCTACTGCAATTGGGGAATCCTTTGCCCCGCAAGCGGAATGTTACAACTATTCGCCGAGACTGGGGCGATTTCTCCCAGGTTAATGCGGAGTAAGTCCGAGCATCCCTGCAGGCATTGATAGAGCGCCGCACCCAACGCATGATCCACTAACCCTACACTCTATCTTATGCAGATCAAGAAATACAGAAGGTATTTGAACCATCTACGATTCGTAACTACCATCTGTTTCAATTTTTGTAACGTATTAATTCTCATCATTTAATGCTCTACAAACATGACTGCCACACAAATTCCAACAGCACCAGCCCAGCATGCATATCCACATCTTCAGCGATCTGACAAGGGCTCAGTCCAGCTCATCGTTAAAGGCAAACCATTCTTAATGCTTCCTGGCGAGCTTCATAATTCGTCTCTGAGCTACGCAAAGTTCATGAGTGAAGTTTGGCCAAAAATGAAATCCGATCATATCAACACATTGCTCGGTTCGGTCACTTGGGAAATGATTGAGCCCAAGGAAGGCCACTTTGACTTCAGTGAGCTTGATCTGGTCTTGAAGGGCGCTAGAGAGCACGATATGCACCTCGTTCTGCTCTGGTTCGGAACTTACAAGAACGGTCTCTCAACATATGCCCCGACATGGGTTAAGAGAGATCCCAAGCGGTTCCCCCGAGTTCAAGTTCTCGAAGCTGGTGGAGTCAAAAGAACGCTCGAGATGATTACTCCTCTATGCAACGCCGCGTGCGAAGCTGATTCTCGAGCTTTTTCTGCCCTTTTGCGACATCTTGCAGAGGTTGATTCACAGCACCAGACTGTCTTGATGGTTCAAGTTCAGAATGAGACCGGAGTCCTCGGTGATTCTCGGGATCGATCGCACCGAGCTAACAAAGCGTTTGCTGAACCCATTCCAAGTGATCTCCTACAATATCTGAGCCGCGTCGATACTCACTCCAGGTTCAGAAAGCGAATCTCCAGGGTTCCCCCATCAGGCACTCATTCATGGGAGTCCCTTTTTGGTCCTGGAACAGCAGCTGACGAGGCCTTTATGGCGCATTTGATCTCCTCTTACGTAGGACGAGTTGCCGCAGCAGGAAAGGCCGAGTATCCCATCCCTCTGTACACAAACACATGGCTCAACATTGAAGGGCAGTCAGAGCTGGACTTTGGGGGAGGCGCGCCAGTTGTGGTTGGTGGCGGTGACAAGCCCGGAATTTACCCATCTGGAGGTCCTTGCCCGCATGTTTTGGATATCTGGAGATTTAATACGCCCTCTCTGGACCTACTGGCACCGGACCTTTACTTTCACGACTACGAAACTGTCTGTCGCAATTATACTGAACAGGGAAACACTCTCTTTATCCCAGAACAGAGACGCGATGAATACGGGGCAAGACGCGTCTGGTTATCCTACGCGACTTATGGTGCTCTTGGAGCTAGTCCGTTTGGCATCGATACTGGCTCTGACATCATTGGCCGTGAGTTCAAGCTTCTCGACCAGACCAAGCAATATCTTCTCGATGCTGCACCTGAAGACCGCTTTGGATTCTTTTTTGATGAGGAGCCAAGCGAGAAGAAGCCGGAACAGTGGACTCGCACATTCGGCGACATCAAGGTCATTGTTGAGCGCTGCTTTGTCTTTGGCAAGCCTGGCCCTGGTGCTGGAATGATTATTCACCTGGGTGACTCCAAATTTCTCCTCGTCGGCCGGGGCTTTCACGCTCGGTTCAAAGCAGCTCGCCAGGATGCAACCTTTGGCGGGATCCTTTGGGGCGAGGAGAAGGAGGTTGATGAAAAGGGAAACCTGCAGACTTTGAGAATCTTGAATGGAGATGAGACGAGGCACGGCGAATTCATGATGATGCCTAATGACGATCCAGATTATGGCGGATTTCCTATTGCTGTTACTCCTGGAGCAAGGACTTGTATTGCTGAGGTGGAGGCTTATTGGATTGCCGAGGATGAAGATGACAGATAATGAGAACATTGATTCCTTGGGTAGCCGAGATTATGGTAGCACCCACAGTAATCCCAATTCTGGAGCATCTTGTCGCATTCCCTTGTACATCACGTGTTCCTGACCCATGCTGATCACAGATCGCCCCTCATCCTTCATCCACCTCGAGTCTGTTCAATGGAGTCAAATAATTTACCAAGACACAAACTCTAATCATTCCAGTCACCATGACAGACCAAACATCGCAGCCACCAAATCTGGCAGAAACACCATCGTCGCCCTTAGTCTCACCGCCGCAACAGACAGATGTTATCGCTGCCAATGACGAGCACGTACGTGGATAAAATACCTCATCAAGGTTTAGTCATGAATTTATCTGTCTTGTAGGACAACGAGGTTGAAGACGATGCCGATTCCACTCTTGGTACAGACGCGTTAGTTGCCCCTCCAAATTATCCACGAGTGGCTAAACAAATGCCAACGTCTCCAACTTTAGAGAAAGCTCGACTGCTTCAGTCTCCGCCAGTATCCTTGAATATCGTCGCAGTCAAGGGCGCACGTATCACAGCGATAAATTTACCACCAACTACTTTTTGCCCAATGATGATCAGCAGCTAGAGTCTGTGGACTTGACGTATGGTCTTCGTTACCCGAAACTATTGTTCCAGGTCTGATCCTTCATAGTCACCACTATTTGACAATCTTGCTGGATGATAAGCTGTTTCTTCCCCCCTTGGAAGCAGATGATATTAAAGTTGGTATCTCTGAAGAGCTATATCGATTATATTACTGACCAGTTGGTGCTTTATCAGAAAGTGCTTGACGTAGGCACTGGAACTGGTAAGTTATCTCAACCATGTTTATACTATACATTATTAACAAGCTGTACCAGGTATCTGGGCCATGTACGTACAATTCTGGTTCCTATAAAAGCCTCTCACTAACCAATATAGTGAATTTGCCGACCGTCATCCGAATGCTGAGATTATTGGTACCGATCTCTCCCCATGTCAGCCAGAATGGGTCCCACCAAATGTTCGCTTCGAAATAGACGATGCAGCTCTTAGCTGGACGTGGGAGTCTAACGAGTTCGACTTTATTCATATCCGTTACATCTTCGGTGCTATCAAAGACTGGTCTGCTCTGTTCTCTGAGGCTTACCGCTGCTGTGTACCTGGAGGGTGGGTTCAGTCTGCGGAAGCCGATGTTGAGTTTCGCTGTGATGACGGTACTATTGATAAAGAGCCAAACCTGAAGATATATAAGAAACTGTTCGAAGAAGGTGGAAAGATTCTCGGAAATCCTTTCTTTGTATATGATCAACAGGTTCAGGGCTTCAAAGACGCTGGTTTTGAGGACATCACGACTGTTGACTACAAGGTCGCTGCTGCAAGACATTCAACTTCAAGACATAATGTACTAACAAGCACCCAGATTCCCGTCGGAGATTGGCCGAAAGATCCCAAGCTTGCCGAGGTTGGGAAATTCGTTCGCGCTTGTTTTGAAACTGATATCGAAGGCAAGTTGAGATCCCCCGCTTTCCACTTATCGACTAGCTAACACTTGCCACTAGGATATACTACTATGATGTGGAACGACGTACTGAAGTGGCCTAAGGATGAATACCAGTTGTTCCTGATGAGCATTCGTAAAGCTATCAGGAACCCCAAGATCCACACATACATGAGGGTTCGATATGTGTATGGACGCAAGCAATCATCCCAGTGAGACGGGAGTTGGTATCATTAGACGGCTTGGATTTAAAGATATGGTGCAGCACTGACGTGCCTCTCCTGGAGATTTACTGCATATATGTACGACTCTTATTTCCTCGATCCCAATCATAGAGTTATGTCCAGCCACTCCAGAAATTTCGCTGGGCATTTAATCCAATAGTCAATTAACTGAAGTTAAAACAACAGACCCTTCTTCTTCCTCCAATCCCATGTAGTTGCCTGCCGAAGGTCATCAACACTGAGAACATCCACGCCCTCACGTGTGAGAATATGCCAAATGTGATTCCTCAGCCCAACAGGCCATGCTGGCACACTGAAATATCTGGCCTTGAGACCTAATCGGTGAGCACCATGGATCTGGGCCCGGATGCGCTGTAACTGCTCTTGCGACAAGCGCGAACCCCAAACATGCCCAACTGCTTTTTTGAAATGAGCAGAAGCATAGTAGCTATTGTAAGGGTTGTATTTGTCTGAGATTTTGATGTCTTCCCCGTTGTATGTCCTGATTTGCCTTCGTTCAATGTTGCCAGGCAATACACCTTGCTCAGTGCACCTGTCCGGCAGTTGAGAGCTTTCAACTTGAGCTTTGTTTGGATTTGGCCAAACTTGAGATGCATCAGCCAATGATTCCAATGGCGCATCATAAAAGACATCACGGTAGGTGTCATTTGCTGTTATTTTATCGAATGGGGTATTTCCCGTGCCAACAATCACCACTGGGCCAGGTACAATAGCTGTACCATTGAAATGAGTAAGCAGGTTTCTGCGTCGAAGTGGTTCAAGTTGTCTCTGAAGTTTCTCCCAGGTTTCGTTTCCTTCTGTTTTGAAATCGATGAGGACGACCAGCGGTCGGTCTGGGTCAGACTCGAAAACTCCACCAAGAGGCTCATTAACGGACGAGGGGGAGTGACAAGGCATCTCTCGTCCACATAAGAAGACATCTCTTTGGCGGTCGAAGATACTGAGCAGTGGGTTGATATACAAACTTTCCAGGGTATGGTTGGCCTGTAGCTGGAAATGACGATGAGCCACATACAGGTCATCGTCTTCATTCCATACATCGGCTTCGACACTCGGACAGCCTGCAGAAATGGCGTCTAAGAGCGGTACGTTTCTCAAGTAATCGTTATGTGAATGGCAACGCACAAGGTGCGCAGTCCGTGTTGAGTCGGATAACCAGTGTCCAACGCCAATCGTTGCCGCAGCGGAATCGATCCACGGGTGAACGATCATGTCCATTTCATCCGGAAAGTAATGATGCAAGGTATTTCCTAGAATATGGAGCACGCCACTGGCCACGTTGAGTTCTAGAGTTCGGTCTGAGGGAGTCAGGAGGATAATGGAACTCACGTCATAGAAAGATAGCCAATAATTAACAGGCAGAAGATCCTTCGCAGCTTCCTTCGAAACTGAATGACTCGAAGACGTGACAAATTCGATGCTCCCAAGCCTTTAAGACGTACATTTCGTCTTCTTGGTACAAATCCATTGGCATCCAGAGGCTCTGGCCATTCTGTCGGATTCTCGTATCCTCCATCCAGCGAACTGCCATCATTCATATACTCCAAATAGGATTCCAAGTCCCGTCGTGGGGTTTGGTTACCCTTCATGATCCCACCTTACAGTCTGTTATCAGCTGCGGGCTGATTGACGCACTCTTTGCTCTCCAATTCTTTCTCTCTTAATTAAGCACTTTATCAACGTCAATGACGTTGATAGACAAAGTGGAGTAAGAGAGTTCAAGTTTTTTGCTGCGTTAATCTTCGGTCTGGGTTTCAGGGTTACTGCATAGACAAATACGAGATGTAATATGCTGCGCCGAGGCCGCGTAAGCGCTTCAGTCTTCCAAAAGATAGGGTAGACGTTTTCACTATTTGAAGTCCAGCAAATGTAGTTCCCGTGTACCAATTGGCTTTCCTAGGGTGGAGATCGACACCCATCCGTGCCGGATTGCCGAGATATTGGCATAGAATGCTCGGACTCTAGCCAATAATGGTATAGCTTGCCTGTTTTATTTCGTTTTAGGACTAATTTACAATAGCTTAAAAACACCCTGCTGTCAGAGCTTACGCGGTCTTGGCGAGAGCCAACTCAGAGACCAATGGCTAATAATCATTACTTTGGCTTGTCAATAAGCTCAAGGGTCTGGTTTCATATTCGTATACAGTATGGTGTAGGTACTTGCTACACTATTACAGCTTTGCTTTACTATAGAGTATACTAGGATCTTAACATTATGTAAATAAAGATCTAATACAAAAGCTACTCCAGCATTGAGTCCTTAATGCACTTCGAGAGAATGAAATTCTTGCCTACTTACTGAAAGTATAATTAGCCGATTAATATGGTGAAGGAGGTGAATTAAGCTTTTTGCCCGCACTAATGGTTAGTATTAAGGTGCCTTGTTAATTATGGTTTGTAAAAGGGTTTCTGACCAGGAACAGTGATCTCCCGGACGGCTCGGTATCACCAAACTATGCATGTCCCAGGGTTATTAGAGTACTATAAGGTCAATGAATGCGTAAGCCTCCTAGCTTCTTAGTGAACTCTGTCTCATGTTACACTGCGCGTTACCAAGACCTCGGCTACTAAAGATAGTGGGTTTAACCAATTTGGGTAGCATTTATCTTTCATTAGTAGGCATATTTAACTCATGATTGATTAGAAAACTATACCAACTGTGAGTTTATTATGAGTCTTGTCGAAATCTAACTGCCTTCCTTTAGATATGTCTTATTACCATTAGGCAGTAAATTACTATAACTATAATTAGCGTATTAATAAGCAGGATGGGAAATGTCGACGCTGTCTCCTTATTATAGAACATTAAGCCCTTTCACTATTACTTAAATGTCTGATATTCTTCGCCTTCCTACTTGGACTAAGATAGAATCGGGGTATAAGCTGTAAAATATGCCTAAAAATACACCTCCTACCGCAAGCCTTACTAGCCGTAACTAAAAATTAGTGCTGGCAATTCTCAAGAAGCCGACATACCCCTGAATATCTAAGACTGGCTCGCAGCCTCGCACAGTCTCTGCTAGTGACGCGTCTTGTGTTTAGTCGTACTCGGGAGTATACCACAATTCATTGTGGCGGACGGGCATGTGCATGAAACATGGCAGTGCTCTGTCGGTGATTTTAGTGGATAGGGATCAACAACCTCCTAGCAGTGATCCAATCAGATGTGCACATGGATAAGACAAGACAGATTGCTGTGAGATAGCAGGTACCGCTTCACGATTGAATGGTCATCTTATTAAGAAGATCCTTCTACCAAGGTTCAACGTCTGGCTACATAGAAGACATCAATCCATTTATCAGTTCGCAGCAGTCCAAGTTCTATCTCACTTTGCCTTTTACTTTATCTTTTGCTTTACAAATCTTCCTCTCAATATTCTGCGAATTTGATTCCCATTTAAAGACGATGGATCATCCCCAATTGGTGGGAAGCAGATGCCCCCTTCCTTTGACGCCAGCATCTTCATCACCCCCTTATACCTCGAATAATGGCACACCAACGCCAACTGTCGCTCACTCTGAGTCTGGAACAGAAGTCGAGCTTCAGCCGTACACAGGAAGTGACATGGAACGAGAGGTACACCCACAAACGCATGCCGGATCCGAACGACCACGTCATATCTTCTCAAAGCACAAGAAGTGGATGACCGTGTACATGGTATCTCTAGGTGGAGCGTTTTCCGCCTTATCATCCAACATCTACTTCCCTGCGATCGATACAATATCTAAAGACCTTGGTGTCAGTGCGACCGACGTTGGTTTCACCATTACCGTGTACATGATTGTCCAAGGAATTGCGCCCTCACTGTATGGCAGTATCTCAGATGCACGTGGTCGTCGAATTACATTTGTTATCTCCCTCGTAGTCTACCTCACCGCAAACGTGTCGCTAGCCTTCACGTCAAACCTGGCTATGCTTGTGGTTCTGCGAGGATTGCAAGCCGCTGGATCGGCTGCGACAATCAGCATCAGCACTGGTGTGGTTGCCGACATAGCAGAACCCGATGAGAGAGGAGGATTCATGGGGACCAACGTCGGCATAAGGTATGCATATCGTCAGAGCAATAGAGATTCTTGATTAATAGGTTTGATACAGAATGATTGGCCAAGCTATAGGTCCTGTTATTGGTGGACTGCTGAATAGTGCATGGGGATTCAGAAGCATCTTCTGGTTTCTCTTCGCATTTAGTGCATTGGTCCTCTTGGTCCTCTTGGTATTTCTACCAGAAACACAGCGCAGGATAGCTGGTAATGGCGACGTCCCTCTTGGAGGCTTTTACAAACCCTGGTCCTATTTCTTCCATCCACCTAAGGAATGGTGCAACGCCCCTACACCGCCAGCACCAAAGCTAGAGAAGCTCTCCTGGAAGACCATAATTGAGCCATTGACTTATATTCTTAGAAAGGATATTCTAGTTCTCCTTTCTTGGGGCGCTCTTGTGTACACCATCTGGAGTATGGTCACGTCCTCAACCACAACAGTGCTACTCAAGACTTTTCCCGACCTTACACAATGGCAAGTGGGCCTTTGCTTTCTTCCAAATGGAATTGGATGTGTATTCGGGTCGGTATGCACTGGTCGACTGATGGATCGAGCTTTCAAGCGCGCCGAGGCTCGATACAAGCAAGAGCATGGACTCGCTAACGTGGACGTCAAGTCCCTGCAGGACTTTCCTTTCGAACGTGTCCGGCTATCACTAATGTCTTATTTCAGCGTTATCTTCATCGTTTCAGTGGCGCTGTACGGGCCCAGCTTTGAGTTCAACGACCTTAGGAGACACTTTGCTGGGAATCTGGTCGCCTCCCTGGGACTTCAATTTATCATTGCATTTACTGCAACAGCCATCTTCAACATCAACTCGACGATATTGGTAGACTGGTTCCCGCATAACTCAGCTGGCGCTACGGCAACAAATAACCTGTGTCGTTGCCTTCTCGGCGCGGCGGGCGTCAGCGTGATACAGCCTATGATTATCAAACTTAAGATTCGGAACGCATTCTTCGTGCTGACGGGGATTGCACTTTTTTTCTCACCACTGGTCTGGGTTCAATGGAGAATGGCAGAGAAACGGAGAAGAAATAGACTTGGTGCCTACTAAATATTTATAAAATGTAGTAATATATACATTAATACAAGCTATTATTATCATGACATAGAAGTGATAGGTTTAGCTATTGTAATATAATTATACATTCTATATATCATGTAAAAGCTAACCCTCCAGGCCGACTAACTAGTAAATCCCTGCGCTCTACTTTCTTGGTTTAGATCTCTGCGGTATCTCCAGCCACTCCCCAGTATCCTCTACTGATCGAGGTAAGAAGCTTCCAGGGTGGATAAAGTTGAAAATCCCAACGGCGATTACCATCATGGCCCCATCAAGGCCGATAAAGTACTGTTCATGCGTAGTAAGATATCCTGTCCAGCCCTGTACAAGTTCTATAGTTCGGTATATGCTCCTGAGGTAGATACACAACAATGACAGCGTCATGGCACTTAGTATAGGAATGGAGGACTGTTTTCCAGATTTTAGCATGCCTCGTCTCGTGGACCGAATCAGAAAGTCGACTGCAAGAGCAACAAAGATACTCATGGAAGCCAATTGAAAGACTATTCCCGCAACAATGGTGTTTGTGCCTGGTTCGGTGTTCCCGTTGACTTTGTTCGCTGCCGCTGATGCCATCCCGCCACCAAGTGCCTGGACAACCAGGGAAATCACGTCGCAAGTACAAAATATCCAAAGATATAGTCTCGGTCGAAGAATGGAGCAGTCGCGGCCGAAGACCTGGATCAAGCGGCCGAGGATAATGTAGACACCAGCAGTGACGAAGACAGGGGCTATTGATGATTAGTTACTTAGCTAATAGCCAAGAGGGATTGGCCAGATAATGGTCGGAGTGTATACCAATAATTAGTGTCGTGATTTGCATGATGAACGCAGTCGAGTTATAAGGGCATTGAGAGGACCAAGCCCGGCCCGCCCAGCCGAAGATTTCAACTACCATAGCCATTAACGCAAGGTCACAGCTATAGATATAGCGGTAAAAACGTACCCAGTCCGCCAATAACAAAGACGCTGCACCACCAGATCCTGGATCGGCCAAGCTGATATAGGTGTATAATGGTAGAGAGGCCGAACAAGACACAAAATACAATTCCTGCAGCAGTGGATGGAACGTAGCCATATGAATTATGGGTTCCCGTTATGTAAGCGTGGCAGCCCTGGCGTAGGTCTTGTTCTGCTGGCATGCTGGGTTGAAGCGAGTTAGGAATTGGCGAAAAAGACTGAATTGGCGATGAGATGTGAGAGCTGGACTCTGCCGGTTGCTTTATATACTCGTCATTTCATTGTGGTGAGGACCAAACTGGGGCCTTTACCTCCTGTAGAGTTATGGATGGGACTGCAGGTGGTTCTGCGAATCTCGCAGTTTGATACCTACCTAGTGAACGGTTCAAGATTGAAGGCCACGCAGGGTGCGACATTCTGGCACTGCCATAGGTGTTGAGAATCCTTGTCGACCGAGATTCCCAATTCGGCGCAAGCCATGGCCTCATCTCGGAGGTATGTGGCTTACAAAGCAGACAGATCTGACAGCTCACTGGCCAACGAGCCGTAAGCACCAACTTATCAGCCCCGCATTTCTTCGGAGTTTATCTGCCAAGACTGTCCTGAACTGCGAATTTCGCATTTCGGACTTTGTCTTTGACGAAGAGTCAACGTCATCTACACCAGGTTTTCGTTCCCCTTTGTCTGAGTCTGTCGTAGACAAACCTGTCGACTAGTCTGGGCCTGACCATTCGTTGCCTTTCGCTTGTGCCATTCATTGTCACTATGCATCCAAGGCCTAGCCGCGCAAAGAGCTGCACAGCATGTCGGCAAGCTAAGCTGGCTTGCGATGCACGCCACAAATCTGTCGGAGTCTCCTGTACGAGATGCAGTAAGCGCGGACTGCAGTGTCGCTTTGATTCCAATTTCAAAAGAATTCCAACAAGAAAGTTAGTTAGTAACCTCCCCACGGGTTCCAAGACCAACCAACCACTCCCCGTCCTTGATGAAGACTGATACTCATACTCACAGTATCGTGGAGGCAATCACCAACTGTATTGACCCTCAGCAGCCTCTTTCTGGTGGATCAAGCAGCGCCGAAGCCCATTCTCATCCAAAGCAGTCGACAATGTCACAAGAACCCAGCATGCCGCCCTCGGCCCGCACCCGTTCCTCTAGTCCGTCCTCCCATACCGACTCCCATACCGACTCTCAATATTACAGTCCCCCCATCGCCACTACTCAAGATTCTGCTGCAGCTAGTGTCGATGGATATACCAGAGGCGACGAAGCATGGCTACAGCTCAAAGCGATCGATATACCCTCTAGTTATCAGCTCGGAAGTCTGAGTATGAACCACACAGTAGCTCTAGATTTATTTCACCAGTCAGTATTGATGTGCTCCTTTAGGCGAATTTGATCCTGCTAGAGAACCGAACTAAGTCAAGAACTAGCTTCAATAGGTACTACCGTCCGCACGCCAAGTTCTTGAGACCCATACGTTCGTCTTTAACCGAGTACTCACAATCCTCTCCACATCTTTTCTGGACCATCGTCCTCTGTTCCTCCCAAATGCATGCAAAACACGCACATATGCATCCCTCTATTGTAACAGAGCACGAGGCCATGCTATCAAAAATGTTTGTCTCTGCTCCGCTCACTATCGAGATGATGCATGCCCTGCTTTGCCTTTGTCTATGGCCAGTTCCCAAGCTTCGCCTTTGGCAAGACTCGTCCTGGGGGTACATAGGGTTTGTTGTGAACTCGGCTATGCAGGTCAACTGCCACTTGCCATCCAACCCGCTGCTTAACACTCATTTGAGGAGAAATTCCAGCCGCCGCGCGATTCCGGACATTGACTCTGCTGTGAGGAATACTACCTGGCTTGCCTGCTTTGATACAAGCACTCGGTATGTCCTACTTTGGCTGTGTCTCCGTACAATATCAATGAGATCCGCTGCTTACAAAGCAATACTGTCACAGGCTTAGTGAATTCTTGGGTTTTCCAACCTCATTTTCATCCGGACGCTTTCTCAACAGCATATCCCGTGCTCGGGAACAAGCGTCAAACGTTCTGGACCCGTCGTACCACAGGCTATTGGAAATTCGCCAGCTCACATTGACTTGGATGGCAAAGCTAGACATGATTACAGACCCCGCCCTTCACTTCTCCCAGACGAAAAGTAGTATTAACGACTTGGAGCTACTGGGGAGCTCAGACCAACGACCCTGGAGTCCCGAGACAGAACTCACTTTGCAAGGCGCAAAACTGTACTTGTATGCCATGACACTTCTATTGCCTCCCGCGAATGAGTCCGTCGGTGGTCTTCAAGCTATCTCTAATCGGGACGCGGTATTGATCAGTGGATTAATGTGTGCTTCGACAATGATAGCAGATACGCTCCACCAAATCCGTGACAAACCTAATCAAGGCTCAGTCAAGATTCCTTGCAGTCTAGCATTTTGGCCAAAAACACTAATTAGCTATCTGTTCTTTGCCGCGACATTCATTTTCCGGGTCCTTCTCTCGCATTCGAGCCTGACACCACATGATGTAACTCTGGCTATGTCACGTCTTGCAGATGCACACGCAGTATTTGAAGTGGAACCATCGCATCCAGATCGCACACGTGCCGCTGAGATTATCCAGCGGTTGATAGAAGTTGCGCGCGCTTATATAATGAAAGACGGGGGCCAAAATGACGCCAAAATCCTCCTCCCAAGAGGCCTTCTGGTCACTGGTCGCTTGGCAGCATCAATCATGTTTGATGCCATCCTACGGTCTGTACACTACCAGAAAGAGAATGCACAGAGGCGTAAGTCCTGTCTACGAAATGAAGTTGGTGTATATCAGGCCGGCGCGCCTATCTCTAGCACGGAACTGCGTGTAGGTAGAGAAGTGAGTTCGAATGTTGGACTGATAGAGCAGCGTCAATCTGCAGAAGTCTATGGAACTGCCCTAGACGCTACAGGTGCAGCCGGGTTTGGCGATATGTTTGATTTCGAATTCATGGATACCTATCAGTATCTTATGAGCACTGACCCATCTCTTTTGCTTGATGGCTTGGAGGACCCAGGCTTCAAGACTTCATAACTCCTGCTATATTTTAAAAAATACTATTGCATTTATTTCTGTCTGTATTGTGAATATTTCTGCCAAGTTTATGTACAAGTCTGGAAAGATATTATCAGAGGAATGCAACTAAAGAGGGGCGGCCGGTTACACCAATTGTAATTTAACAGGTGATGCATCAGGCAGAAGTGCAAATCACGTATCAATTTTCAAAGATCATCAACATCGCCACCACCGCCCGCCTCAACATTACTCCCTATTATAATAATACAGCCCTGCATTTCTCACCGCATCGCAGCCATTATGTGCTCCCGGACACTTCAAAAGCCGGGTGCTTTGTCCACCGTTTCTCTTCGTTCGACAACGACGCGGAACCTAGAAGCTACCCAGGATGTTGGGAATGTTGTAATGGTATACCCCCTGTTCTTCACGCCCACACAACGTCGCTGACCTATCAATAGCAGCCCGAAGCGTCACTTCCGATTCGAGAAGTTGCGCCTATATCCCGTTGGCAGTGTTGGCGTATATCCATACCTTCTTACTCTCTACATGCCTGACTCTCTCATGGTGTTATTGCTGCTGCGGTTGGAACAGCATCCACGACTCTTCCTGCCCTTCCTGCCAAGTTCCTCGGTGCGGCAGTTGTATATTCTGCTAGTGTCAGAATATTCATTGGCATGGATGTGCCAACAGAGTATGTCAGTATGGTTGGTATGAACTCATCAGCTTATGCATGGAACCAAGAGTTCTTCGACCGACAGATTCAAAAATATCCGGCAGAAAACATGCCTGCAGTTGGAAACTTTTCAAGCATCTCCGATCTCATCAAAAAGTTTCTTTCTGCATCTGGTGATATGGAGGCGTTCCTTGGTCCCAGCACATACCAAAGTGTTGAAACTTGAGCCACTATGCACATCATGCAGTATGGATGATTTAATAAGTGGAACTGACCCCGGTGTCACCCGGCCCATGGCTCTTCTTGATGATCGCTTTCGGCGAATGCATCATTCTGAACCACCAGGCGGTCACATGCGTCGTGACCGTGGGCCTTTGAGTTCCTCGCAGCTATTACAAGAACTTAGAAAAAACGTAGGTCACAAAGACCTGGCCACTTAGAATCGTGACTGACTTTGACGATTGTAGCGATATGGATGCATTGGTGAGACTGATGCTGCGAGGCGACTACTGTGAGGCATTTTCTATCATCATGCAATTTTTGTACCTGCTGACTATTATCTCCAGATATGTGGATAACCCAGACTGCTGGGTAATTGTTGCGTTGGCTTCAACCGCTTCCAGCGTTCAGGCTACATTTCTAGCAGACTTTTTCTACAAATATCTAGGGTCCAGAACATCGCTAGGTATTTATCGACCGATGCGTGGACCACTTATCTTTGGACTCGAATTCCATATGCCATTCTATGTCTGGTGTGAAGGCGGCCCGCAGTTCCATGACTTTAGGAAGAAACGGAACGGAAAGCCTCTACGCCAAAGTCGTCAACCCTATTACCTCAAGCTAGGCGATAAGAATGAGCCCCAGGTTCATATCTATGAGACCCAGATCTCCTGTCTCATCGCAGGTGTGGATGAGGACTCATAGGTTGCATATCAGTTTGTTGATACTTACTATCAAGGTGACAAGCCACTTGAGCAAGGTGAACAGCATGGTATTAAACCTGATCCCTTAACGGGGGGGGGGGTTATTTGATGGGAACTTCCCTATCTGGACTCCAAGAGAGTATTTCCTCCTTGTCTACGAGTGTCGGCTCAAACAAGTCAGACACGCTATGCACAATTTGGTTGCCAGACTGCTCCTAAGGCTAGAGCCATATGTAAGTCGCCCGGGCATGTGAAATACAATGAATGAATAGAGCACTTATTTAGCTTTAGACACAGGATGAAGAGGACATGGCAGCTTCTTCTGGTGAGGGAATCGTGGATTCGATGGCCCAGAAGAAACTGACGCAGCGTATCCTCAACGAAGCAAACAGATTTCTACCACAAACTATCCACTCTATCTGCAAGGCCATTGAGGTTTGGGATAGGTTCAGCCGAAGAGACCTTGCCTACCTCTCAGACGTACTGAAGTCAGACTCTAAGAAGAGCCCAACCCCATCGATCAAGGTAGTGACCATGATCGAAGAGCACATCGATGCATTGCGAGACCTGCAGCGACGCGCAGAGGAACAAAGAGACTTGTGCGCAGGGCTCGCTCGAAAGGTATGTCAGGAGAGACGACGAGAGGGGGCGAACCTACGCGGAAAGGCTTACCGAAGTAGCTGGAAATGCAGATTGTGATGGAGGATAATGAAGTCACGGCCAAACAGCAAGCAGGGAACGAGATGACCAGATATTGGACTGGCATTGGCTTGGTAGTTATATGCGGTCTGTTTATATGTCACAACGTTAACTTCTCATAGGTCTTCCTGCCGCTCACGGCTATTACTGGTATATTCAGTATGCAGGCTGGCATTTTGCCGGAATCGTTTTACAAGTGGTGGATTTTTATCATTTTCTGGGTTGTGATCACGCTTCTCGTTATTCTTGCTGTTGAATTCAGATCAATACGATCTTCAATACCGATGTTGGTCAGAGATTGTTCTTGCAGTAGAGCTTCTTCTCCCTTGCACTCGTCAAGGCTGTCTCTACTATCATCGGCAACGGATTATCCTTCTGAGTTTGAGCTCAACCCAATGTTCCCGGGTAGGACGGTTTAGTGTGTTTCTAGGGTCCTGCATTTTCCCCAGACATCAGGAGACACTGCGGCCCCATTGACAGCGTTTATTGGTGCGGTAGTGTTTTTCCACAAGCGATCCACGGATGATCAACTTCACACGATATGCAGTGGGGACTGGTGGGTGCTTTACTGGGCCAGGATATCAGGCCAAGCTCCATACGGTATTTCGGAGGCACCAACTCCATCAATTGGAGTTGGCTGCCATTGGCCCGTACCGGCAAAATATAGTTTCAGATGCTGATCCCTGGTTTAGCCTAATAACACTTTCTGCCGTGACCTTATGCCATGATTGTATAAGACCATTGTGATATCGTTTAAGAAATCATTTCTCGTAAACAGCTGTTTTTGTTATTAGCGGCAACTATCGTCTTGACTACCGATATGTTTGACGGCATCAAGACAAAGGCTCTTCTAGTAGCCTGCCTGATTTTATCAGGCTCGGCATTGCCCAATGGCAACGACAAGCGCCACTGGGTCGGCACATGGGCGTCGATGCCCCAGGAAGTTGAGCCTGCAAACCTGGCCCCAGCTCCGTTTGTACGTTTTCTTTAAGTATTGTTGAAGCTACTTGTCTTGCATAGCCCCAAAGTACTGATGAATAGCTTCACGACAGGGAGGAGCAGATGCTGCTGCTCAATTCGAAAACACCACTCTGCGCCAGACATTCCACATGTCCATTGGAGCTGAAAAGATCCGTATTCGATTTTCCAACATCTTTGGCAAAACGGACTTGCCCATCACTGCCGCATCAATTGCTCTACCAGTTGGTGGGAAGGCAGGTGTTGGCCAAATTGATACCAAGACAACGAAGCAGCTCAAGTTCAGCGGCAAGAAGTCCGTTTCTGTCCCAGCAGGAGAGATTGTTTACTCTGATCCCATTGACTTTAAGCTGAAGCCTCTGTCCAACCTCGCATTGTCTGTCTACACTGAAAAGGGCCAGCTTGGGAACAAGATTACCGGACATCCTGGTAGTCGAACGACTTCTTGGATGCAAAAGGGCAACCACGTCAATGCTGCATCAGTTTCTGAGGGAAGTACCAAGCATTGGTATTTTGCGAATGGGGTTGACTCGTGGGTCCCCAAGGACCATTTCGCTGTTGTTCTCCTCGGAGACAGCATCACCGATGGCCGTGGAAGTACCGATGACACCAACGATCGGTAAGTAGAGTTTCCAGCCCTTCAGTGTCTTTGCTTACGATCTCCAGATGGTCCGATGCTCTTGCGGCTCATTTGCAAGAATCTGGAATGTCAAATGTCGCCGTGAACAACATGGCAGCAGGTGGCAATGCTATACTCTCAGGTGGTCTGGGACCTATCCTGCTCCAACGATATAAGCGAGATGCCTTGGAACAACCAGCTGCCAAATTCGTCGTCGTCTTCGAAGGCGTTAATGACATCGGACCATCCGCAACCGACGAGGCTACTCAAAAGAGGATCAAAGATGGTCTCATCGCTGCCTATGTTCAGATTGCGAAGGATAGCAAGAAAGCGGGCATGACCACCATTGGAGCAACCATCACACAGATGCTTGGAAACCAGTACTACGCTCCTGAGAGAGAGGCGACTCGGGTCGCGATCAACGATTGGATCCTGAAGAATGGTACTTTTGACCATACCGTCGACTTTGCGTCCTTAATCGGAAATGGAGATAAGCTACTCCCTCAGTATGACTCTGGTGATGGTCTACATCCTAACCCTGCGGCATACAAGTTAATGGGCACAAATTTTCCAATTAAGCTTTTTAAAAAATAAGTATATATTTAAGCAAGGCAAGATTAAAGAGTAGGTAAAATACTGAGGAAAGACATTATTTATAGTACCAGCTTATAAAATATCGATACATTTTGGGCCAAGTATGGAAGGCCGAAACGCACAAGATTGGCTCCCAATGATACCGGGGTAGCCGGGTAACTGCTTCCTGAACTTCCAGTCACGTACCTCAGGCTAGCCTTATTTAAACTGGAAAAGACGGGTTGGAGTATGTGTAATTTCCCCTGCTGATCCTCAAGACTTAAACGTGAGCGCAACGAGAGACGCTAAACTCGGGTAGGGCGGACCTTACCGTTGAGGCTTAGCCCCAAAGAACCAGTAGTCTCTGATTCGTTCACTGGGTGATCCTGGTTTCAGCTGAATCGCATCATTAGCCTAGATTATTGGGAGCCCCGGCTAGGCAGATTGCAGGTCATTGAGATGTTTAGCCTTCAGCGTCAATTTCGTGCCATCTGAAGATAAAGTGTATTACACTAGATATAATATTGATTCAAAATCCAATATATGCATCTCGAGTAGCTTGAAATTCCCACGCCTGCGACACTGATATCCGAGTTGGTCTGCAGGTTGGCCAGGTGGGCTGACCATTCGACAGGCATTCTGAGACGCACCAAGCAGGGATGTAGATATCACAACCAACAGATGGAACCTCGTCGTGCATATATGGAGCAGAAGAGTCCTCAACCAACACTCCCTTCTCCCATTCCGACCTAGAACTCTCAGTCTTGCAATTTCAAGTTATCCGTGCTGGTTCAAGGCCTCAGCCTCTTGACTTTTCAATCGATATGGAGCCAACCTCTGACAAGAAGACAAGAAAGGGGATTGCCTTCAAACGCCATAACTTGTTTGACCGAGGCTTTTTCTATGATGAGGAGATCTCAACAAATTGCCTGCCAGATCATGTTGAAGCCCTCCGAGAGTCAATGCTTGACTTCGCTTGTGATGACTTTGATCAGGAGGCTTCTGACCACGATAAGCAAATTGCAAACGAAGGAACGGACCTTACCAACAGAGAAGTTGACGAGGACGATTGGGACGAGTTCTTTCGAGAGAACTTCTTCAAACCGCTTAAAAGAAGCATCTCAGCTTCTAACAGTTCATGGGGATGCCATGTAGTTTCGTAAGTAGTTTTGGAGAGACCTAAAGGCCTGAGGCTCACAAGATATAACCAGCAGCGCCGATTCTCATTGGGTAACATTCAATGTTAAAGAAAACAGACTTGGGAATACGATGTCTGATCCATTGAAAAATGAGAGCGCACCGAAGCCTGACTATGCTTTTTATTTTCCAATCCACCCTAACTCTTCTATACCCGAAACAGCTCCTCATATATATCTGGAGCCGCACGAAGACTCATCATTGTTCTCGTTATCTACCTTGGATGAACTTTACGCCCATGGATTGCGACCGTCTCCATTCCATCCCTTCCAGAAGAAGTTCAAGAAGACACACCTGAAATGCTATCCATGGCTTGTTGTTGAGTTCAAGCCGAGACAAGGCACAAACGGCGTGATCAAGAGATTGAAAGAAGAGGTTTACTGTCAAGCGGTCAACTGCAGCGGGTGTGCTGTCAGGCTCAACGAAATTGCCGCACGATATGAGAAGAAGTTGCCCGGCCAGGCACATATTCCCCCGATCCCAGCCGTGACTACAGTTGGACCCGAAGTCAAAGCCTGGATAACGTATTCTACGGAGAATGCCCTGACATATCGTTGCGATGCAAAGAAAGAAAAGCAGAAAGCTGGCAAAGGTTACGTTAGTATAACATGAGAAGTCTCAAGAAGAACTCGACTAACCATTCTGAACTGCGATTAGATGATGCAATGTATCTGGGATGGCGATATGAGAAACCCTCGTGACATTGTTCAGTTTAGATTCATACTCGAAAACATATACACTTGGGCTACTAGAGAGTTCAGGCCCTTGATGGCTGAATATGTCGACCAGTGGAGATTTCTTCACTCCAAAGCTTTCCTGGATGCCCAAAGAGAAGCAGTGGCAATCCGAAAGGAGGAAATGAAGTCAAGGAGTCGACAGCAAAGCCCCGAAGCTGACGAGACACCTACCAAGCAGTTAGACCGCGCCATTGACGGCATGATGTCTTTGAACCTGAATGACAGAGTGACTCCGACCTCCAACAGATATAGGAGTCCCGTTTCGGTATCTTCAACTCCACCGAGCGGTGTGCGAAGAAGCGCACGAATAAAAGCACTGCGCGAAGCACAACTCTCCCCCGATATGACTTCTCAATTGGAGAGGTCCGCCTCACGTCTTAGAGACACTATAGCAGCTGGGCCGTCCAAGAGACGAGAAAACGGGACTAAATTTCTCGCAGGACCAATTGAGCTTGAAGTTGAGAGTAGCAATGATGAGGATCAGGAGGGAAGTGAGGAATTTGATGAGAGTGACGAAGACGAAGAGGAGTGCGAGGACGATGATGAGGCTGATGAGGAAGAGAGTGATGATGAAAACCTCGTATGGGACTATGTGAGGAGGAAGTATATATCGGTATATGTATAGGATGAGATATTTTAGCAGTATATTTATCATATCTGTTTAAATCTAACTTCATTTTAATTTTTCTTATATTCTTATTTTTCAAGCTATTAATTAGATTCTATACGCCAGGTTAAGTTTTCTACTTAGCTCTATGTAGTTTAGGAATGCCAGCATGCCCAAATCTACATAGACTAGCTTTATGTCTCTCCGTATTACCAGCCTTGCCCAATCATAGCCAAACGCTTTTTCACAAACCCCGCACCTCCCTCACACTCCACTGCTGACAACTCTTACCCGGGCATAATTTCGCCTTTGTGTCCATTAGTCAACTTCCCAATATGCCACCAGCCAATGCTTTTACATCGTGCGAGGCATGCAGGTGTGTCGTTGCCCGGCCCTATCCCAGCTTGCCAGTAGCCATGACTAACTGGCCTATAGACGTCTTAAGCGTAAATGCTCAAGAGATACCCCATCATGTCGTCTGGTAAGTACTCACTTCTGCCGGTTTGGGTATGCATGTCTTAGATCTCTGTTTAGTGTGCTCGGCTAGGGAAGGCATGCAACTATGGAACAGAACATGCCATTTCGAGTCTGAGAGCCTCTACCAATGGCTTGGTGCGTCAGGATCACACAGATGCTGCCACGGAACTAGCCCTGCACCGAACAAACAACTTCCCGTCCTCTTACTTTCTAGACTCCGATTTATTCCAGCCAGTATCACGAGACATATTGACAACATACGATGGCCCATTTTTTCTCGAGCAGCAAAGACGCTTTACGACTGCTGGTACATTCGACTCTTTGATAGATCACTACAAGACTACCATCCACCACTGGCTTCCCATGCTCAGCATCAAGCGCCTGAGGCAAGATGCAAAAGCCCTAGCGGATTCAACTCGGGGCGTTGTTGATGTTCTGGCTTTCTTGGCCCTTGAGGCTCTCGTTATCCAGAGTGATGAGCATACCATATTGCCGCAAAGTAACCCTTCATATTTAAAGGCAAAGCATGGCAGCTTTATCGCCGAGACTGGGGGAACTATCAACATTCGACTGATACAGACTCTCGCTCTGGTAGCCTTATATGAGTATGGCCATCGCATCTACCCTGCCGCGTATTTGACGATAGGACAGGCTGTGCGACTAGCTACCATGGTTGGACTGCACAGCCAAAAAGATGCACAACAGCTGTTCGTGGAACCGGAAACATGGACATTATGTGAGGAGCAGAGACGGACCTGGTGGACGATTGTAATGCTTGACAGGTAAGTACAGATCTAAGTCACGAGAACTTGATTATTGATTGTTACTAGAGTTGTTGTTGCAGGCTCGCCGCAGCTCCTCATGGCAGCTCCAGGTCCAACAACGAATGATCTTCTTCCTTGCAGCGACGATGACTGGACTAATGGAAGAATAGGGTTCAATGAAGCATTATTCACCCGCAATTTCCACTCTCCCTCGTCTGTGGGACAATTTGCAAGAGTATGCCAGGCGGTTCATATGTTTGGCAAGGTTCTTGGTCACATAAAAGCCAGAGAAAAAGATACCGACCCAGTCGAACTTAGCGCAGAGGCCTTGCAGCTGCACATCGTCTTGGAAGCGTTAGATCAGGGCATTATGAGTAACGACTCTGACAAAACGACGGCACTTGGGAGCTTGCATTCTGCATTATCACTGTGCAATTTGGCTCGACTGCTTCTGTACAATGAATATGCCTGCAACGAGCCCAGTTTCAGCATGGCTCGAGAGAGACTGGCTGCCGAGGTTGAAATGCAGCAGATATCATTGGCGAACATCCAGGACATTGTATCCAAGACAATACCGCAGATGGCGAGGCAAATAGTGTTGGTGAGCCAACAGCAGTCAAAGGGGCCGAGACATTCGCCCATCTTGGCTGGCTGCCTGTATCATGCAGCGACGGAGTGTGCGTGGTTTGTCAAGGAGAACAATGATGTGGAGATGGTAGATGGTTTAGAAGCCATCACAGATGCACTCAAAGTTCTTAACTCCGAGTGGGCTGTCTGTGGTAAGCCTCAATCACCTTGCTAAGTCCGAAGTTCACATGTTCTGATAAATCTTACGCAGATGAATATCTCTGCTATTTGGAGAGCAACAAGGCACAAAACTGACATCATGTCAAGGATAACAGGGCCGATAGAAGTTTCAATAGTTCACTAGCGCTTTTATGTGTCCGCAATCACTTCGCATTCCCGCTCTGCCCGCTCTGCTTACCCTGAGGTCACAGCAAGCTCAAACCCCACGTCCGCTCTGCCCGCCCCAACGCTGACATTCCCGCATGCCCCACCATGGACTGCTCCACTCATCGGCCACTGCCCTGAAATCACGCCAAAGGATTAGGATGCCAAATTCTTTACTCAAAGGTCATCAAACTCTTATAAAAAGGGCGACGTCTGCCATTATGTTTTATTTCCATCCCTCTTCAGGATATCTCGAACTTGTCTTTTCTATCAATAGCCCTTCTCTCCTCTTTAGTTGTTCGTCAATACTATTTGTTCTCTTGATCAACATGTCTCAGCTCGTTTGGCTTGTCACTGGCTGCTCCTCCGGCTTTGGGTCGGAATTTGTGCATCAGATCCTATCCCGGGGTGACAAGATCATCGCAACTGCCCGAAACAGTACAAGGATTGAGCCACTTGCAAGTCAAGGAGCAGCTGTCCTTGAGCTGGATGTCACGGATCCACAAGACAAGATTGATCAAACCATCGCCAAGGCCATTGCTATTTACGGGCGCATCGATGTATTGGTTAACAATGCTGGTTTTGTAGCTGCTGGCTCATGGGAGGATCTCAGGTATTGCACTTACTAACCCTAGCCAATTGCTGTTGTCGATCTTGCTAACATGTCTAGTTATGATGAGTTTGTTTCCTCCTTCGAAACCAACGTCTTCGGTCCAATCAAGGTTACGCGTGCAGTTCTTCCGCATATGAGAGCCAGGAAATCAGGAACTATGGTCTTTATTAGCTCTTTATCTGGCTGGGTCGGGCACCAGTTTACTGGAGCTTATGCGGGTTCCAAGTTTGCTCTTGAAGGTCGGTTGCCTTGAGTTTGACCTTGACAGGATTTCCATGCCGATTCTAATATAAAATCAGGTGTTGTTGAAAGTCTGCATAATGAAACCAAGCCTCTCGGTCTTCGTACTCTCTTGATGGAACCCGGACGCTTTCGAACCGCTCTTCTGTCAACAGACCACCTTCAGCCAAAGCAGAGTCAAATTTCCGATTATAAGTCAGCTTCCGAGACTCATCATAACCACCTTCACGGCGGAGATTTAAAGCAGCCTGGAAACCCAGAAAAGTTTGTCACGATTGTGCTGGATTTGGTCAAACAAGAGGGCTGCGCACAGGGGAAAACCATCCCGTTTCGTCTACCTGTTGGAAAAGATGCTGTAGAAGAGATTACAGCTAAAGCCAGGGATGTTTTGGAGATCATGCAGGAGTGGGACTTTATTATATCTAAAACTAATTACTAATTAGTTAGAACTAGTATAGTTAAAGATTAACTGCTCCAATTCTTAAGAGTGTGTGAACGCCTCTAACTGCTACACCCACTAATGAGTGACTACCTATAATTCCCACCTCCTCTCGGAGAGTTTAAGCCTACTAATAGACACATTCAGCTATTTCTTTATATATAATAAGTCTTAAAGATAAATCGTTTATTCCTGTTCCTGCCCTGAGAAACCACTAAGTTAACCGACATTCAGTATATCAGCTACATCAGTAGCGACAACTCCATCTTTCAGTATCTGATCGATCTGGTTCTCAAAGCCGTGCTCAAGAAGAACATCGATCGAGTCTGATCCCGGGCGGCGTGCCTTCAAGAGCGACTTTTCATGATCAACGCTGCTATAAACCGGAAGGCCAATACCGCGTGCGACGCCTAGGCCTGGATGATCAATTGTCGCAAGCAGTGCCCTGCGCACGACCTCGGCATCACCATCGAGCTCGTGGGATCTGTAATAGGGATGCGCACTTAGACCGGCCTGAAGGAGAATTGATACGCAATCAGCCACAAGCGTATGTTCGAACTTAGCCTCTAACCAGCTGTCAACATCTTGATCCGGGACGATCACGAGTTCCTCGAAGCCAGATTGAGTTTCAACAAGCTGGCGCCCGTTCTGATGACCACATGCCACATAAAACCAGCCGTCTCGCGCTTTGTATAAACGGTTGAACGCACTCCAACCTTGAGTGCCACTTCCACTAGGTTCGTTCCCCGCCATTCCAGCATACTTGATCATGTATGGAAGCTGGTGCAAAGTTGCCGTACGTGATAAGGACGCGTTGACCATCTGCCCTTGACCGGTTGCATCGCGGTGTAGCAGCGCCATGATTATACCGAAGGCATGCAGGTGGCCCGCTGCATTATCGTTTACATATGTTGACTGAGTCTTGGGGCCGTTGGGGCCCCCATGACGGTGCCCCATTCCCGTTACCATTTGTGCTAACATGTCATGTCCCCGATACTTTTCTCGAAAGCCGCCGTATGAATGAAGAGACATTGTAGACATGATGACTGAGGGATTGATTCTGCGTACACTGTGCTCGTCAACTCCCAGCCGTAATGCGGCCCCGGGCGTGAAGTTGTGATGTACGACATCTGATTTGGCAATCAACGTCGCGAGAATGTCCCGTCCCTTGGCACTCTTTAAATCCAAGAACATCATGCGCTTTCCAGCGCTCACTGTTCTCGCGCCAATAAATGCGATCGGATCATCTGTCAAAGGATCGATATCGCCGGTGATGATACCTGGACGGTCGATCTTAATGACTTCTGCGCCATGCTGAGCAAGGATCCTGGCGGTCGTCGGCGCAGCCAACAATGTCGACAGATCAAGTACGCGCAACCCTGCAAGTGGGAGCGTGGGTGTCACGCCATCAGCCGCTTGTCGTCTCAACTGGGGTTCGAGCCATTCGATCTGTGCCCCTGCTGACAGAGGCTCGTAACGACGCCCATGACGTACAAAAGGTCGGTTGATGCTTAATCGCACCGCAAAGCCGGGTTGAAAGGTGTCGCCATATTCGCAGTCATTGACCGAAATTATGCTTTCGCTGTCGAGGGCATGCTTGTCTTCCAACCAAGCCGAAACCGGCTGCGCCAGTCCAATAGGTCCCTCTAGTTCTTCTTGGCAAAGCCGCTCCCAGTCACATGCTGGCTTCGTCAACAGCAAGTCGTTCACGTCGTTCACGAGCGCGGGTACTTCGGCCTCATTCATGGATTTGAGATCTCGCCCTGGCAAGAACCTATCCAAGAGTCGTTGCAAGCCTCGCAATGGCGAATCGATGTAAACATAAGTGTTGTCTCTCGCCTTTCGAACACCTGTAGCAGATCGCAGCTTACCCACCACAAGGGTATGTGAAAGGGTGCGAGACGGCGGCTCCTCGGCCCCATTGCCAAGAGCATGAAAGCTAGCCTCGAACAAGGAGACCTCCATTGTTTGACCTCGACCAGACTGTCGTTGAGTGCGTAATGCTGCAACGATCCTGTGAGCTGCCAGGAAAGCTCCGAAATTGGAGGAAAGGGTTAACTCCGTAAAAGCGGGTGTTGTCTGATCACCTCCATACCCGTAGCCAGGCGAAGCATACAGCCCGCTCGCGGCGCAGACTATACCTTCCCACGCTCGCATTGAGGCGCGAGGGTCATCCGAAGGAAAGCCTGGCATTGAACACCATATGACACCAGGATTCAATTCTGCAGCGACTGTGGCGTCAAGCCCAAGTCTGCTCATCACTCCCGGTCGAAAGTTCTCAATGATGACATCGGCCCCAGCCATCAGCCGCCTCGCTTGTATGTGCCCTTCTTCCGTTTTCAGGTCTAGACGAATGCACCTCTTTCCTCGATGCAGGGCAGCGTTTGCTGGGTGGTCCCATCTCGGGCCAGATGGCGGGTCAATGTGAATCACATCAGCCCCATGATCCGCTAGGAACATCGCGGTCATTGGGGCAGAAAGATATTGACCAAAGTCAAGGACCCGCACGCCTTTTAGCGCGCTAACGCCTATATCACTTGCATTCATCTCGTTCCTTTCACCTAATATGGCATTAGCTTTAAAGGGCTTCCCTAGAATTAGAATGTTTATCACTAACTGAAGTACTTTCCTATTAGTTATGTTAAACAACCCTAATATTATATTCAATCAATACCGTATCGGGACTGTAGGGTTTTAGAATCACTACAAATATATAAAAGTGGACGGAACTCCAGAAGTGGACGGAAATCCGGAAGTGGACGGAACTCGGAATGAAATAGATAAATTTCAGAACCACCATTGCTGAACCGAGCGGAATCTTACTCAAGAAAGCTTCCGATACATAACGGCGGAGGTGACTCCGAGAGTGTGATACAGGGGCTGGATCGGAACCACATGAGAGGCCTGCCGGGAAGGTCTGCCGAACACTGCGATGTGCGCGCGACGCGTCCTTGTATCCTGTCTGTAGCTCCTTGAGCTACATCCTTGTCCACCACCCCGATCTAGTCAGCAAGCTCTCCGTGCCTGTTGAATACATAGCTGTACGTGGAAAATACACTGTCTGGTGGATACCTATCTTCCTACCCGCCCGCAGACCGTGAAATGACCAGCAACTCTCATAGACGGGTTGTAGACAGGGTGTTGAAGGTGGCTGAGCAGCTGGGCGTTAAGGTTGCGTGGCCGACACAGATCTCAGCCTACAGATTATCAAAACTGTAGTAAAGATTAAGGGTAAATATATTAGATTCGAGGTTCCTTAGTCATCAACATGTATGCCAACATGCTCTGAATAACATCGTGGTTGAATCTACTTTCGGTGTTCATCTCTTTTCATGCCTCGTTACCTCTTATAGCCTCGACTCGTTCAAAATAGTAGTCTTTACGGCAAAGCACTATGGGAATAATATACGATTGTTTAGCTTGGGTTTAGCTACAAGATCTAATTCACGGCCGATTTACTTGAAAGCCACCCTTAGGGTATGGTTAGGTGGTTTTGCCTTTCCGAGATGTTCGGACGTTCCGTACGGAATGGACGCTATGTACCGATGTATGTACGGAGATGACCTCGGAATAGTTACAAGATGACGGATATTCTATACGCCGTGTTGGAGGCACTAGTTAAAACCATTGGGTTAGTTAAAATTAGTATTCCGAATTTTACAGTTAATAAGCTAGCTAATTCAGCTTTTAATATATCTTATTTTATCTAATTAGAATTTAGTATTAAAACTTTTATAATTCTGTAATTATATTATTAATTTAATTAAATTTAAAAGTTAATATTATAATACTTAATTAAATAATAATTAATTCTTATATTATACTAGATATTTCATATTTAAATATAAATAAGAACTACTTATTAATATATAAAATAT